>LVTN01000049.1:284232-320024 GCA_001649415.1 Musa itinerans | reverse complement strand
GAGCTCGAAGTCCTTGGCAAGCTGATCAAAGGAGGTGATCGCGTCGGTCTTCAGGCCGCTGTACCATGCACGGGCT
Source organism: Musa itinerans (assembly GCA_001649415.1). Taxonomy (NCBI): domain Eukaryota; kingdom Viridiplantae; phylum Streptophyta; class Magnoliopsida; order Zingiberales; family Musaceae; genus Musa; species Musa itinerans. The sequence continues at coordinate 319,948 of LVTN01000049.1, read as the reverse complement.
GACCCCCTCAAAGTCGTAGGAAATGCCCTGCACATCAAGGCGTCAGAGGTTCCATATAGCGCCATTTGGGCGCGAAAAGCTGCTACGTGGTCCGCAAGGTCAGTGGCGCCATCATATGCGTCCAGGGAGGGGAGCCGGAAGTTGGGAAGAATTATTTGATCTCGTATTTCGGGCGCGAACGGGGATCCTTGGTGTGTGTCCGCCCCGGGCTCTCCTCTCGACCTGCGAACCTCCTCTTGCACTTCGCCGAGTCGCTGGTTAACAAGGCGTAGCTGGGCTCGCAGGGAGTCCGTCGAATCCGAGGACAGCGCCTCGGGGTCGGGGCGCCCCATCGGGTTCGCCGCTGCTTGGTTCCTGAGTGGGGCCGATCGATCCCGAGGCGAAGTAGGGGGCTCGGGAAGTGGCGCGTGAGGCCGGGTGGACGGCTCCCGTTGCCGCGGCGGTTGGGTCGCCGGCGGATGCGCCGAATAAGAAACAAGTGGGAGAATGGTCTGTACCACATCCGTCAGAGTTCGGACTTGATGAGCGAGGTCCTGAAAGACCTCAGACGACACAGGCGACGGGCCGGCGAGGGCACCCTCGGGCGGGCAGAAACCCGGGTCGTTGAACAATCGCCAGTAACGCTCCGATGTCCTGGTGAGGCGTTCATCTCGGGGTCCATCCTGCGGTGGATGTTCACCCAATGTGTCGATCGGGTGCGTCCCCTCGGCTGTGGGCTCACTTGAGTTGAACTGCTGATCCCTCGACATTCGGCCCTTCCTCTAGCGCCAAAATGTTGGTGTAAACAACTTTATGCCGTGGCATCGGGACCGATACGGCTTAGTTCAAGTCCGAATGGGCGGGGATCTAACTCGACGTCCCTTGGGGTTGCTGATGGGGACCGGTCGCACGCGTCAGGGTGCGTGGAGGAGCGTCAGGTTGTCTCCGGGAAGGGGTTCTTCTCCCTGACATCGGGGAAGAGTGGCTCCGTCTTCGTACCTGCACATAGGTCGGGTCGGAAGCTCGGCCCGACCCCTCCGATGATCAAGTCAGCGAGTGGAGTCAAGTGGTATTCGTTGTCCCCCCTCCCCCTCGCTAGAGCGGGGAGTTTTTATAGGGCCGCTTACTGCTCCTGATGTGGCTGTTTTGCAGGGGGCAGGATCGTACTCCTGGTAACGTCTGTCAGTGGTGTTGGTGTGGCGTGAGGGATCAGGCCTGAGCAGGTCGTTAATGTGTCTCGGGCCGGAGTTCGGATTTGTTTGACCAAGCGTACGCGGGGCAGCTGACATCAGCCCGAGCCCTACCGCCATTATTATCCCCATCAGATGTTGTTTGGAATTATGGCTCATATGTTGTATGGATAAGTTGGATGTTGTTTGGAATTATGGTGATATTGAAACTTTGTTTGGTGATTATGGTTCCAAGTGATAGTGGGAAGAGCAAAGGATGCAGCTTTTACATGATTGGACATGGTGTTTCTGCGATGTTGTAAAGCTGTGTTCTAGGGTCTAGTTGTTCTTGTTCAAAAATAGACTAAAATAACGACCGCTATGGGCTTGACTCTCTGAGCTTGATACAAGTGTCTTTTTCATTATTGAGATTTTCTAAGGTTGATATCGCCGGCCTGACTAAGAGCCATGATTTTTTACTGATTATAGAAAAAGTTTAGATGTTTATTTCCCTCTCCTTGCATCAATACCATTTATTATTATAATGTGAGCGGGCTTGAGAGTAAAGCCTTTTATGTCGAAGCTTACAACACCATCTTAGCATGAGAGTTGGATGATTGATGCACCCTTTTTTCCAATTACATTCAACACATGTTCTAAAGCTTATGATAGTGTGATTTTGTTGTGTCCTTGGCCATTAGGGGTGAGTATTTTGTTTTTAAAATGTTTTCCCCTAAAAAATATCATGTCAGCATTTTTACAAGTGTAGAGATCATGCAAAGACACGTCCAGTTAAGTCACGCCATTTTATCTCTTTGGTCATGTGTGTACCTTTTTTTTTCTTCAAATCCTCTGATTACTCATGAATGTAACTATTTTTTCATTTTATTTCTGAAAGTTAAAACAATATTGATACTAATATTTTTGACATGTTTACTAACTGCACAAATTTCCCGATCCCTATAGCCTCTTGGCATCACACCCTAGATCTATAATTTAGGGGGCAAATAGTCTCACATGACATCATCACCTTGTCCAAAATAAACTATGTTTGGCAGATAGTTGGATCAAAGTATATGTTTAGGAATGCTGATATGGATGCGATATATGGTCAAATTCTTGATCAAATGTATTCTTGGATATTATGATGCTTAAAGATTGTAAAGATAGCATACAAATTAATCTGTTTGCAAATTAAGTATGGTAATAATATTATCATTACATTTTATTTTAATATAATATACATATTTAGGAAATACATGCCTTGAATTGCAATATGGAAGTGCATGTATATTGTATTGGCATACACAAATTTGGTCCTTGATAGTGGTTTGGCTGATCCTTTTCCTAATTTTAGATGTCAAGGATCCATGCAATAGCTTGTAAAAGGTGAGGCAAACTTTTAATGAGAGACATCCTAGAAATTTCATTTTGATCTGTTTAAGTGTATCTTTCATGTAGGAGATCTAAAGAAGGAAAAGAATTGATAGAACCTGAAGCTGATCCAGAAAGGGACCAGAGAACTGTCTTTGCATATCAGGTGTGCAGATAAAATTTTCTTTTCTTTTTTCAAGAAGTAACTTTTCATTCATGGACACATGATATGTTTCTGATTTGTTTACTTTGCAAATTGCAGATGCCATTGAAGGTGACTGAAAGAGATGTTTATGAATTTTTTTCTCGCAAGCGGGAAAGGTTATGATTCTTTTTGTTTATAATTGCCATAAAGGAGACAATATATTGATGCTTGTTATGCAATTGATTAAGTTTAGCTGCATGTTTTGGAATAGCATACAAAAAACATATGTAGATCGTTGAATTTGCATACTATATACAATGAAGGTATTTACATATTACCATTGTGAACATCCCACTTTTGTGCAATTTGCTCTTTATATAGTTCCAGTATGAGGAAATTGGAACTTAAGTATACAGTTCATGGCCCAATACAGTATTCTTGAATGTCATTGAAATTCACTTGTCTCATATCCGGGATGCCTGACTTCAATGAGGCCTTGTTGTTGCCCCACATGCTTTTATTTGGCTAGTTTGGTAATAAGTAGAAAGTTGAATGCTTCCGTTGTTGGTTTAACCTGTAATGAGCATGTTGACCCATGCTGTAACTCATGTCATTAAGGTGAGGGAATGCATTTTTAACACATTTTTTAGTTTTCAGGTGAGGGATGTCAGATTGATCATGGATCGTAATTCAAGAAGGTCGAAAGGAGTGGGGTATGCTTCTGTTGTTTTTTTTTTTTTTCAAATTTTGCAATAGCACATTGAGCTCATTTTTTAATATAGTCGCTTGCTAAAGTTTCACATGATTCATTTAATTTACATTGACTTGAAAATTCACTGAGTTGGCATATGAGATTGTTGCAAATTTGTATTTTAACAGTACCTTGCTGAATGACCATCTGCTTTTAGAAGAGCATATATATGTTATTTGTAATGACTTACAATCTACTCTTGGTTTCAAGGTTATGCTACTTTCCTGTGAAGTTTGGAGTCTGTCTTTGGTGATTGCTCCAGGTACTTTCTATTGAATGTTGACAAACACTGCACAGCTAAATTGCTTGTGGTCACAAAAGAGAAGATGCATGTGTCTATTGATGTGCTAAATGATAAATTAATCTTGATACATATATACACACCATATTAAACAAAAAGTGGTTTGGTTGTCTTTTTCTGGTGCCCATTTATGTCCCTGCTGGGCCATCTTTATTCATCCATAGATTTCCATTGGCATCACTTGACCATCCCTTTATCTTGATTAAATTTGTTCCATTTGAATTGCCTCACTTCCAAATAACAGGATGCCTGTCCCATTTATGTGTAAAGCAAAGTTCTCACCATTAACCAGATATAGTGCTTGTTATATTTGTGCCCTATTGATATTACAAGTCATTTCCACCAGTCCTCAGTTCAAGAGGAACTTCACTGTTCTCCCGTGTCCAACTTATGATCTTCATAGCTGCTCATTTGTAGCCATTTGATATGCAGTTCTACAGTTATCCCATTGTTTGAAGGGAATGTTATATGAGGGTTTGTGATCACTAGCTATATAAGTGTATGATAGGATAATATTGAATGAAAATCATCACCAACCAACAGTATGTTATTTGCATGACCTGCATGCTTTTGATCACTCTTGATTCTCTTCTTTACTCTTTATTTTGCTTTAGTCATGTGCAACCAGCCTAGTCTGTTGATGGATGTATTCTAATCATATTAATACCTGATTTTTTTGTTAATTAAGTTGAAATGAATTGATTGCATAGCATTGTGTTTGTATCTTTGTGTACTTGTTACATTTCTTCCATTATATGACTGATGTGATGATATCCAAGGTCCATCCATAATGCTTGTTTAATATCGGTGTACTCTAATTGCACTCGGTTTTAGAGATAAAAAACATAAATATTCATGAAAAAAGTATTGTTCCATGCAATATTTAGAATACAAATTAGATGTAAGACCTTGTATTTATATTTTAAGAAGCATATCAAATGTTATAGCCAGTGATTTAAAAAGTGCTAGGCGCCACGGTCCAAAAACGCCCGAGGCGCTAGGCGCTTGCCCGAGCGAAGTAAGGCGCTAAAAATTAATAATATTAAAATTAATAGTATTAAAATCAAAATAATAGTGTTATACTGTATACAGTTAACAGTATACAGTATAACAATATATTGTATACTGTTAACAGTATACTTTCGATTTCGAAAGAGGAGAAGCGAAAGAGAAGACCGAGGGTGCTGAGAAGACCGAGAAGTGTAAGGGAAGACCAAGGGTGCTGAGAAAAGCGGGAGCGGCAGCGGCAACGGCGAGCGACGACAGTGGCAACGGCAGCGGTAGCAGCGAGCAGCGGGAGCGGCGACAGAGGCAGCGACAGCAGTGAGCAGCGGTTACGGGAGCGGGAGCGACGAGCGGCAACAGTGGCAGCGGCAGCGAGAGCGGCGAGTGGCGAGTGGCAACAGTGGCAGCGGCAGCGAGCAAAGCGAGCAGCGGGAGCGGCGACAGAGGCAGCGGCAGCAGTGAGCAGCGGCTACGGGAGCGGGAGCGACGAGCGGCAACAATGGCAGCGGCAGCGGTAAAAGCGAGTAGCGGCAGTGAGAGCGGCGAGTGGCAGCGGCAGCGAGCAGCATAAACGGCGAGCAGGGTCACATGGTTTAACCCAGGCGCTCGCCTGAAGCACCCGGCGCCTGGGCTCAAGCGAGCGCCTAGGCGACGCCTCTTTGAAGCGCGCTGCCTTGAAATGAAGCGAGGCGCTCGGGCCTCGCGTCGCCTCGCCCGAGCGCCTTTTTAAATCACTGGTTATAGCTAGTATAACAGTTGCATGATAAACTTGCACATGGAAGTAACATCAATAGCTTTCCCTTTTACGAATTTCGGTTAGCTATTTTGAACTGCCTAGTTCAAGTAAACATTTGAAATTATTTATAGTTTCTATATGGTGATTGCAGTTTTATTCTGCAACCTGCAAGGATATAGTGTGGTTTGGGTGTTTTTCACAATCAACTCTCTTATGCCCATTATATCTCATATTGGCTTGCTTTGGGCAATTATATGAGATTGTTTTGCACTAGTATTCCTCAAGCGCAGCTTCATTATTAGTGGTATATAATTGTTCAACAGCTTTGACCCTCTCTTTAGGTTACCTCCTCATGCTCCAGAAATCAGATGGGCTTGTAGGCTAAACTAGATCAGCTGAAAGGCCTAACGCTGAAACAAGTATAGCGGAACTTGATGGGTAGGCAAGGGAGGGAGAAGATAATTGATGACTTTGAGCAAATGAGAGAGAGTTTAGCTGAGATCGAGTTTGGTAGGAGTTTTCCGTGACCACAACCTTCTCAATAGCATGGAATTCATGGCTCATGATATTATGTTGATAACTCATCCAAGTTTGATGAATCAGAGGTTTCATATGGCCCACAATATACTTGTAACAGTTCTCATCCTTAACAGCCATCTTGGTCATACTTGTACTTGGTCCAACTATACATACTAGTTGAAGTACTAGTTACCTGAAACCATCAACATTACCACTTAATGAACAGGGTGGCTCGACTATTTCTCAATTGGTCTACATGGGCCCTGAGAGTTTCAATTTCAAATGTTCTAGGAGTAATATCATGAATGAGTTTTATGGCTTTTGGCTTTGACATCCAGCCACAAGCACCTCCCGAAGCACCATGACAGTTATTTTGGTGTTTCTAGAAGCACCGTAAGGTATGGGTTGGACCGTTGGATCATATGAAAGTCATTTAGCATATTTAGATGTCTTATTGTGTATTTTTTCTATATGTTTGAAAAAAGCATTTGTTGATTCATTATTCTGGTGAAAATATGTATATACAAATTGGGTTGAAGAGGCTTTGGATGGATGTGCTAGTTCAGTTGGTATCACCCCATATTGACTATGTCCGATGTGGCATCTATACCATAGAAGTTTGACTGAAGGTATCAATTCCAGATTGAGTTTTAGATACTTGATCCTAACCAACTCAAAACCAAGGTTTGACTTATCGAAGTGTATCGCTTGGTATGGGTGGCACGTATCGGTCCGATAGAGGACTGACTGGTATGGGTGATACATAGGTACATCTCATTGTATCATATGTTGGTACGCTCGTTACAGCTCGGTACATACCATACCGATAGTTGATCGGTACATCGGTACAGATCAGTAATGCGAACCATGCTCAAAACCATTCATCTTTTATTCATTAGGTAACCAGTCTCTTATTCCATTTATATTAACAATCTTTATCTGATGTGATCTCAAGGGTTCAAGAGTCATGCTCGAAACCATTACTTCAGTCTCCTTTCATTCATTAGGTAACCAATCTCTTATTCCATTTATATAAACAATCTTTATCTGATGTGATCTCAAGGGTTTGAGAGTCATGCCTTTGTAGATGGAAGTTCACTATTAGATGGGTGGTCATCAAATTTTCATGAAGATGGATGGTTAAGGTATACAACAAAAATGATCAAGATGAGAAGCAATATATTGTATAGCTCGAAATTATATGTCTCTTTTAGGACAAGGTCTAAGAATGTAAATTATTTAGTATCCACTGTTGTCTTATTACCATAAATAAGTAAAATGAATGGATGCCTAAAATCTCTTTGCTTAGAGATTTAAGCATCTATATGCAAATAAGAAGAATCAAGGGGTACATGTTGATTGTAAGGCAAGGACTAAGTGCAGGCTTGAGTTAATGTGTTAATGTATAAAATTATTTTATATTCCTTCTAATTCAAGGGTCGGTTGAAAATGTTTTTGGCTAAGACTTGCTTTGGTAGAACCTGATGCACCTTTGCAATGCACTTAACATGTTTAATAATATTTTACTAGTTCATACATTCGAGTGCAACACCTTTTTGGGATTGCACATGCAAAGTCTCCTTATAAATCAATAAATAATTTTTGAGACCATAACTTCAGTTTTTCTTTGTTGATTATTGTATTAATATTTACATAAGCCATTTTTAGTATAAAGCTTGAAGTAGTTGGTACAATTTTGATGTTTATGGTCTCAAAAATCTTTGGTTTTCTGATTGGACATGTCATTCAAGATTTATAGGGACTCACTATATGTTTGTATATGATGGGATTGCAGCTATATCCAGTTTTATGATGTGATGTCAGTGCCACAAGCTATTGCACTATCTGGTCAGCTTCTTCTTGGCCAACCTGTAATGGTCAAACCATCTGAAGCTGAAAAGAACCTTGTTCAGTCGACTACCCCAGGGGCTGGAGCCACTGGGGCAGGTGCTGAAAGAAAACTTTATGTTGGAAACTTGCACTTCGACATGACTGAGGAACAATTGCGTCAGGTAAATGTGACTAAAAGGCTGGACTTTTCCTAATCACGAAATGGTTAATTATATCACTTGTAAACTTTGAATCCACATGCATACATGCATAAATTCGCAAAAGGAAATTTTTGTAACCTTGTGCAACTTTCACACTTAATTCAGACCATGATTATGCTAGATCTTGCCACTGTGGATCATAGATTGGCCTACTTTTGCATACAGGATTTAAGGGGGCATTAATAGGGGCCATGGTTTAAAACACTAGTTGTAATGGTGTACAGTGGCTCCTCTTTGCATGTTCAAACTTGTAAATTCTATGCATAGTTGTAATTTTCCAACAAAATCAAAATACATCATTCTCCAACAAATAATGTTTTGTGTGCAAGAGTTCTTTTGAAGAACTATCATGTTGTGTTACTCATATGTGGATACTGTTCATGGGTCCATAAATCAAGTTTGCAAGAAAGCCACATTGGATGATATTCTTTGAATGGCCTCCCTTATTGTTATCTGGACCCCTTTCCAACCCAAAACCTGCTTCTCTTTCTTAAATGCACATGATAAGGGGAAATACCTATAACACACATAAATAGATCAGACAAATAGAAACTGGCATTCTATAGAAGTTTCTTGTTTGAAAATGAAAAAAGAGAAATGCGGGTTCTAGCACTTTTCTCTTTCTTAGATACACTGGAACACCATTTTAAATATGTTTTATTGTTAGAGATTCATTTTGCAAGAATCAAGATACTATCTGTTGTGCAATTAAACAAATTTTCAACATTGATCAATTTTGTATTGAAGCTTTTAATTTTCTTGTGGTTCTTACTGGTGGTTGTTTATGTGCCTTGTTGGCCCCACTGGGAGGTTCTTCGATCCGCCTGTCTGTTGGATTTAATCTAGCCACTAGCCCCATGGGTATCTAACCTTAGGCTTTTGTCACTGCCTGGGATATATATATATATATATATATATATAGATGTATATTCATAGCATATGAATTATATTATTAGTAAAAAGCTTGAAAAGCTAGCTCTTATTGTCAAAAATGCCTATTACTTTTTGTTGAAAGCCAAAACCAAAATGGAACTGGACATGCTTTTTATGCATGAAAGAATCCATCAGAATTTTCCTCCAGCATTTATATTTTTTTCCTACACTTCCTGAACAAAGTAACTGAGTATCTTGTCTCTTGTTGGTTGTCAACCATTCATTCAGAAGCTTTGGTGCCTTGGTACACTAATTTTGTTTAGCTTCTTCTGACCCTTGGATTTGAGTATTGGCATGTATTGTTTACAGTGAAACCACAATCACAATTTTGCTATTCAGAAATAACTTGTTGAGATTTAAAGTTCGAAATTCAGTATTATATGTGAAACTGGGCAAAATTTTGGTTTTTTAAGTTTGTACAACAAGATACTTGCTTTTAAAAATTGTACGGAAAGTAGAGAAAATAAATGTTTTGGTATTTTGGTATATCCTTTCATGCAAAATCTGAAGGGGAAAATTATGCAAAAATAGTACATGAGTGATTTTATAAAATTTTCATCTCTGATGGTTTCTTAAAAAAATGTTGTATGATCTGAACAAAATCATAAAATTTGTTAAAATTTTCAGGTTATTGAGTGGTTATGGATAAATTTGGTTATGAAGCATGGAACTTGATTTCGTCTAGACCAATATTTATCGATCAGTATATACTAGTTTAGACGGTGTGGTCTAGTTAAAAAAAATTCATAACCATATGCAATGCTGATCCTTTTTTCTGCCATATCAACTGCAGAGCACTTATAATCTATGTTTTTTAAGATCTTTCTATCTTTTGGTATTACATGTTTCATGATTTTGCACAAAGTGAAGTGAGAACTTATTTGTGTCCTTTTAGATCTTTGAACCTTATGGACCTGTAGAGCTTGTGCAACTACCGTTGGATCTAAAGACTGGTCACTGCAGAGGTTATGGATTTGTTCAAGTGAGTGAACTGTTTACTATTTTGTTCAATCACATATGCTGTTCACTGATATGCTTTCTGACTTGTTAGTTTGCACAACTTGAGCATGCAAAGGCAGCTCAAAGTTTAAATGGGAAGTTGGACATTGCCGGCCAGATTATCAAGGTGGTGACACATTCTTTCAATAAGTCATTATTCGTTGAGTTTTATGTTTTTAGGCTTTTCAGTGAAGTCCTCCACTTTGGTCTTTAGTGACTTCAATGTCTCATAATGTTTGTAACGACGTCACAGGTTTCAGCTGTCACGGATCATGTCCGACCGCAGGATAGTGGAACTAATGCTGCTGATTTTGATGATGAAGATGGTGGTGGTTTGGTGAGCCATTTTTTCCTTAAATGCCTATTTTCTTAAATGTCTCGGAGTTTATAAGTTGTGAATTCTTTGCTTTCATGTAGTCTCTCGATGCTCGATCAAGAGCTGTTCTCATGCAGAAACTTGACCGCACTGGAACTGCAACAAGGTGCACTTTCTGTCACTAAGACTTATGTTACATGTCGCTACTTAGACCCTTAATCTGATGTGTACCTGTATTTGTCAGTATTGCTGAGTCACTTGGAGTCTCTATTGTTAATGGAGCACTTCCTAATGCACAGCCTGCTTCATCCATTGAGCCTAATGTGCAGCCCAGTGACTGCATATTATTGAGGAATATGTTTGATCCAAGTACAGAGGTACGTGGAGTACCTTCTTATACAAGTATGTTTCCGACATTTCTCTCTGACTTTCTATGTTTTCCAGACAACCAGATTTTGATCTGGAAATTCAAGAAGATGTTCGAGAAGAATGTTCGAAGTTTGGCCCTGTCAAGCATATCCATGTGGACAAGTATGTTGGGAGTTGTTCAAAGATAGATGCGTCATAATGCCTCTCCATGTTTTGGTTTTATGCATATTATGAAACTGCTGCTGTTTAATCATGTGATCTACGAACTTGACAGTTGTATCATGTCTATGCATTGGTGATACCTTACTTCTCATGCTTGCATGTCTCCTGAATCGCAAGAAATATCAAATGCTGGCTAACATGCTAAAAGCATCCCAGTCCAAATGTGACCAATTGATAGATAATTAAGAAAATTGTGATTCCTGCTAGAAGCAGTGATTCAATATGTTTTGAACCTTGTGGTTTTGTTCAATATGTTTGTATGTACGTGTGTCCTTACACCTTGCACTTTTTTCTTGCAGGAACAGCATTGGTTGGGTGTACCTCCAATTTGACAGTGCGGCATCCGCTGCCAATTGTCAGCGTGCCATGCATGGGAGGTGGTTTGCAGGCAGAGCAATTTCTGCCACATTCATGGTATGTGTTCCACTGATCCAACCTCATTTATAGAGCTTCATTTACCTGAAATTTTAGAATTAGTGCAACGGATACCCTAGAACCAGTCTCATCTTTGATTAGCTGTTACAATGGACTGTGTACTTCTGAATGGAGCTTGTGCACGGATGATATTCATTTCCTGACCATCCTTGGGAATTCGCCGTGGCCTCTATATACTCTATAGTGTTACAAATTAAATACTTATGATGGATGGAGTCAATGGAAGCCTCTCTCTCTCTCTCTCCCTTTTTGTCACACTTGCACGCCAACCAAGTGAAGACAGCTGAGAATGAAACAGCATAGCTCAAAACAGGGTGGATGGACGAGTCAAAAAGGATTAGATCAATGAATAGCTAGCCACATATTGCCGCAATTTGGTCGTGGCAATGCTTCTGGAATACTTATGCAGCTTGTGTTTGGTGCAGAACCATAAAGAATATGAAGCTAAATTCGGACGTGGTGCCTGAATTGCTGGAGGGTTAAGATCGTTTCAACTTCGACTAGTATCATATCTGGTTGAGAGTGATGATGATGTTGTCGTGACGGATGAAAATTCAATATTGGAATATTTCTTGATTGCTACCGTTAACAACTCACTAGGGGTAGTTCGTTTAATTTTTGTTTGACAAGTGAAAATTGTATCTTCGAGTTTAGCTGTAAACACTACACTGTAGCATCTTAACCCTTTGGAAATAGTCAACTTCCATGTTTTTCTCAGGTTTTGTATTTGTTTGTTATGTCTTCGGTACATTTATCAGTAAAGGGATGTGATAATTCTAATTTCTGCAGGTATCTATGACCCGTGAACAGCTTTTATCAGCTAGACCTGATTAAAAACTAAAAACACATCACCGGCATTCAAGTTTAGCAAATCAGAATCAGACCTGATTAAAAACTAAAAACACATCACCGGCCTTGCCATCACTTTTAAAGATGCAGGTAACGCATTCAAGTTTAGCAAATCAGAATCAATTCGTATACCTGACGGGGCTTTATCAAATCAGAATCAGTTCATGGGCCAACATTTAAAATGAAGTGGGAAATTATCACTCAACAGTGCCGATCCACACATTCGTGTCGAATTATCTTTCACATTACAGAAGCTTAAATTTTCAAAAAACAAGTGCTACGCAATCATCCACCAACATCCGAATGTGGCAAGAGAAGAAAATATCAAGTACAAGAGAAGAAAAAAATAACGGATAAACTTCGCAATCTTGTATAAAATAAGATAAGGCCTCTCTAAATACTCTGTAACTGGGAGAAGGAAATCCGAATGGTGGACCGGTCAATGGTGCTTGCATGCTTGCACGCAAGGGCCTCGGTAGCCTGCTCCTCGCTCTCGAACAGGACCAGAGCCTGCTTCTTTCCATTCACCTCGAAGAGCTTTGTGTTCACAATTGTTCCATGCTCCTCTAAATGGGTCACGATCTCCTCCTCCGTTATGTCCTGCGCAAGAGCTGACACATGAATCATCTTCGTCGGGGAACAACAGTATTTGTAGTTCTTCACTGCATTATTGTTGAAGCGGTTAAGATTCGATCCAGCATATTCGTGGGTGTCAGCTGCTGGGGTTATGCTTGGATACTTGGAGAAATTCAACTCCAACCTATTCCCAAACAACAATGCCCCCTGCAATTAGAGAGAGGGAAAATTTTGATGGAAGAAATGCCATTAGTTTCTGTGAAAAATAGTTGTTGATGCAAGAATGCAGGGTGCAGGAAAAATGAATATATGAGTTTTTTCCAAGGACCCAAACAATATGTTGCATTTCAAGAAAAATGCAGCAATAATCAAAGTTAATCTGAAGATCAACACCAGTTAAGGCAACAACAAACCTTTAAGAAGTGTACAGCTAATTCTGCCTGAAACCCATCCTCCATCTGAACGAGTGCATGATCCGGTTTATTGCGCAGCAGTTTTATTCTTACAATATTGCCATATAACGAGAACAAATTGAAAAGCTTATCTTCATCAACCTTCTGCAGTAATGGAACCGTTGGGTTAAACAATTTACATGAATTACAATAGGAAGGAAACATAGAGCAAGAATGACAACTTACTTCAGGATTCAAGTTAGTTACTAAGATTGTGCACCTGTCATTAGTACCAGTTACTCCAGGAGGCAAACCTCCACCAAATGCAGCCGCAATTGCTGCAGCGTTGCTCATCTAATTTAATGAAATGTTAGCACCGCATGTAAATATTACCTTTTAATGTCATGAAAGATATATGTAATAATAGTGCAACTAAACAATCAGAAACACGTATCAACCACACATAAACATGATAACTAAATAAAAAAAGGACAAAACCTTCAGGGATAAAGACCACCATGGTACTCACCTGAGTAAATGCAACTGAAACAATAAAAGAGAAAAGAAGCAATCAGCAAACATAATAGAGGCAACATATAACTTCAGTAGTAGAATATGAACCTCTAGCACCAGATGCTTGAAGTGCATAGAGACTTCCAGCATCACCATAACCAGGCTGTTGCACATAGTGGGGAAAAGGAAAAAACACAACATTGTCAGAAATTAATTGTTTAAAAGAGTAAACTTTGATGGTGTATTGCAAGTATAGAAAATAAGTCGAGAAGCAACTCACTTGTGAAGATCTACCTCTCTGTTCAGTAGGCAAAGATGGATTTGTGAAATCCCTAGACAGACAAAAGACACATTTCAGAAAAGATATCCAAAAAAGAGGTAACATTTGTGATTCAGAAAAGATATCCAAAAAAGAGGTAACATGAGCATCTGCTACCAATCTCAGTTTGTATAGTGTTTAATACCAACAGATTAATGCAGAGTTGTGAAACATTTGTGCTACTTCACAGTACAGTTATACACCAAGGCAAAGTGCACATCACAATCAATGCAGAGGGGAACAAGATGATAAAAAGGGTTTAAAGATTCACAATGCTAACAAACATGGGTCTAAGATTCTACGCAAGCAATGCCAAGGTAACCTAGAAACTTAGTCTAAGTATTACTATGGAATTGGAAAGCATCAGGACAAGGAACAATATGTAGAAGATGGTAAAAGAATGCATCACTGTTTTGCGGAGTAGACCTTGTATCCTTTAGTTTTATATTATAAATCAATCAAGAAAATTTGGACTAAAATGCTTCATCAGGTCAAGATTCTAGCAAATCTGTATGGAAGAATCTTCAGGCAGATAAAATTGAAAACTTCAGGACTCTGTTATATACTTAATTTGGTCTAAAATGTTTCATCAGGTCAAGCTTCTAGCAAATCCGTATGTAAGAATCTTCAGACAGATAAAATTGAAAACTTCAAGACTCATTATATACTTAATGGCGAGAAATAAAAGCTCTAATGAAAATGTGTTTCGCGAACATAATTATATCAGAATTGTTGCCAGTGGACACCTGTCTTTTGTTGAGATGCCATACACAGAGCCGGTTATACTTTCTATTAACTTCATTCCTACCTTTGTCCTTACCGCTTATTAGGGCATAATACAGTATTTGCTTGAATTCTTGCATACCCGAAAAGAGTGATAGATATTAGTTTAAATAGCCAACTAATCACCTATTACTTTTATATGGCTAATTTACTCAACAATTTACTGTTCTGGTGCAACTTGAAATGAAATAAATAGTCAAAAGCATGTTTTTCAGTACCGGATTAATGGGAAAGTATATAACATACCTAGACCTCTCATTGTTGTAATTTACTTGCAATTCATTGAGACTGGATTTGAACAAAAACAAGCAACATGTAAGAATTTCAAAAAGTGCAGAGTAAAAGAACCAAGTTAATATAAGATTTTTATGAGAGCTGACTTTGAAAACTGTATATCTAGTTGACAGCAGCCATCATATATATTACGCCCCTGAAGAAGTAACAAAATCATAGTATGAGCAGCTTATACAAACACATTTAAACATCATAAAATTCGAGTGAATACAATTACATACTTGCAGAGAACTTTTTGCTTGCACGGCACTCTGACGAGACTGATACTGGATAAGGGCCTGAAAACCTACAAAACAATAGATTGGAGGTAATTTAAGTTTATGAAAGCTTTCTTTGTATTAAAAATATGAATAGCTCAATCCAATTAGTTCTACCAGTAAAAGAAACAAGAAAAAAAAAAATCCTTTTAAGAAGAAATAAGATAATAAAGTGACCAAGTACAGACAACAAAATTGTTGTCAATTTCATTTTACATTGTTAAAGTCTGGAAGAGCAAATTCAGAGAGAAGCTGACCAGCTGACTTCTGGAATGTGACGATTTTCTCTACATATCCATAAGGAGAAAACACTTGATGCAGCACTTCCACTGTGATAGGATAGAGCATGTGATGAATTGTAACTAAGAGGATCCGATTTGGTTGTGAATCCTGAGTGCCCAACACCAAGCCGCCAAAGATGATGGGAAGAGAAATAAAATAAAATAAGTAGAAAATAAATAATTCGAGAGAGAATAAAACATAGAATATTCAGCTAATTATAGTAGAATGAATATAAGTGAAAGGGTATGTGAAGATATCATCTACAGAAAAGATATTTCTTTTTTGCGAATTATCTACGCTCTTAGTATGCTTCTACTTCATGCAATTAACCTTTGGTAATCATAATCATGAATGGTCCTCAAAACACTTCGGATTGAGAAGATTCAAAACAAATGCAAAATACACTAAATTACCAGGTCATTTTTTACTACATAATTCTCCTATTGCTGGTTAGCTCTCTTTCAAGTGGCCTCTAATTCAAACTCTGAAAGAAAGCAAAAGCAAATTGCATTTAACTTTCCCAACACAGATTGAATAGTAAAATCCCAACAGAATTACAGAAATATACAAAAGAGTAGACCTAACTTAACTACGTTAAACCCTAAAACCTGATCCACCCTGTGTCGATAATTTCAAATGAATACGTCTTGGTTTCAAGATTCCAGTTGTAAGTCATTTCAAATGTATACATCTTGACTTCGAGATTGCAGTTGTAAAGCTGCATACATTGGCCGTCCATAGATCACACATTGGCCACCGTTTTTCACATATTGACCTTGAGATGTTTTAAGTATCTTAACTCCTTGTGTGATGAAGCAATTGTAACTATTGGATCAAGGTAACTAGAGATATATAGGGTTTCCTTGGACTTCAATTGGTTGCTTTGATCTATGTTTCATCTTCAACAGTAATACCTTGTTGATTGTCTAACATTGATCAGTATCTATAAATGGTATCACAATGGATCTTAAAAATTTTAAAACCAGTAATTATCTCTAGGATTGATGAAATTTCTATTACAATATTGATTGCATTTGCCAAATAGTAGTTGTCTATTGAAATATGATAATATTGTTGCGATAATCAGAATAGTTGTCAGATTTAGACTAAATAATACAGATCAGGTCAAAGATTTGTTTGATGAAGAGCTTCAAGCTGGTTATTGTGATGATGTCGGATGTCCACATGATACTTGATTGAAACTGAAATGGTCAAGTCCTTTTCTTGTTTTCCTTCTAATTTTCTCTGAGTTTATTGTGTTATAACCCCAATATTCTTCAATTTGTTGTTAAACTAAGACAACTGCTATTTGTTTGTTAGGATTAATCCAACCAAACAGTTGCTTAGATTAACCAACTGTTGTTTGTCTATTAAAATATGATAACATTGTATTAGATCAGTGGCTACTGCCGTTTGTTTGTTTGCCAAACAGCAGTTGTCTACTTCTGTTTGCTTGCTTGTTTGCCAAACTAAATTAAGGCAACTATTGTTTGCTTGTTAGGATTAATCCAACCAAGCAAAATGTTTGTTCTTTTTTAAATTTTCAATAGACAACCGCAGTTGGTTAAACCAAGTAAACTGTTTGGTTGAAGTAATCCCAACAAGCAAACAGCAGTTGCCTTAGTTTAACAACAAACCGGAGAATATTGGGATCATAACACACAAAGCTCAGGAAAAGATAAAAGGAAAGCAAGAAAAGGGCTTGACAATTTCAGCCTCAATCAAGTACCAATGTGAACATATTCACAATAACCAGTTTAAGGCTCTTCATCAAATAAATCTTTCACCCGATCCATATTATTTAATCTACAACTATTCTGACTACAGTAACAAGAAGCCAAGAATAAGCTATAAGAGAACTGAAACCACAGCAGATATCATCTCCGACTTGTTATGATATAACATAAAAACAAGTCCCCCGTTTTCAGTGTGTAAGAATAAAAGCAAACAGAAAAAATAGAAAGAACACCAAAATTAATTTAATACCTAAAGCTTGATTGATGTAACTTTAATTTGACACGAACTACATCAATTTGATTAAGGAAATGTGCATCAAGGTGGTGCCAAGTCCCGAGACAACCTTATATTCTGACAATTACACTATTACAGAACATCTTATTTAGATGATAAACGTACCATACTCACATAAATTTCTAAGATCTGTTATGATAAGTACAGCATTATTTGGTCTTAGACTGCAGTTTTGAGTGGCCAAACATGCCAAACTCGCATGTACAAAAATATTTCGGTCTCAAAGGACAACAAAAAACAATAGTAAAGTTAGGCTGATTGGACATTGTAGGCAAAGGTACATATTTAATTCAGACTTATGATATATCAAGTCACAAGGGACCCTCGACATTCAGGAAAGGACAATGTAATTATCTGATTGCAGACCTGATCACTTTTCCACCCTGGAGAATCTGTAGTTGTTAGTTCCTGATGTGAAGAAAATTGTATATAAACATTTCTTCCCCTGAAATAATACAACTAAGGTTCAAATAGATTCTAGTAAAACCACTGAATATGAAAGCTTAAAACAGAATCCATAAAGGAGACCTTATGGTAAAAACTAGAAATAGTTATTTCCTTTTAAATTTTGTTAATTCAGAAATATAAAGAACTGGCTAGGAATTGAGAGTATCTTAAATCTCAAAAAATTGAACACATTATAATAACGTACAATGATCTATCAATGACTGGTTTATAATCCAATGATGTAAATTTTGAACCAAATCTTGGTGCAGTACAATGACAAGAATGCTGTCACAAGCAATTGCTTTGGCTACTGATGCAGAAAATAGGCATATACACATATATGAACACATTGTTCAAATACGAAATATAGAAAGACAAACCCAACACACAAGGCTCCTGCCAATGTGGGATCCAAGGATCAATGTTTACAGCTTAACGCCTTCAAGTATAATATGAAAACCTAACTGAGCATAATATATTCACCTATATGTTAATCAGGTTGGCATAACAATCATGTGCATATATTTGTATGTTCGAATTCTTCTATCTAATTGCTTTACAACATACAATATGCTTTCAAGTATTCTTGGATATTTTAATGTTACTACCATAAAAGCCAAGGTATAGCAAAATGTTCTCTCTCCAATAACATCAAACTATCACAATATTTGTGCACTACCTTCCAAAATTATGATGCTATTTTATTTACTAAACGGCAGGGGTAAGTTTTAGTATTTTAGGATTAAGGAAAAAAAAAGGGGAAAACGCTTACCATCCAGCTCACAAGGCTTATCAGGCAGTAAGCCTTGAATCGTATGTGGACCATCTGAAATTGGGCACTCCATGTGCCGGTTCACACTCAGATGGTAAATACTGATTGACACAAAGCCCATCTGACAAAAATTGGATCCCTTGGTAGAAATTGACCAAAATATACACTTCACCGCCAATTTGTGGAAAATCACTAGGTATGAATGCCTCAAACATCTATAGCTTAATTGGTGAAATAGTCTCTCTACAGAAAAACTAAATTTTATTTTACTGACACATACAGGAAATATTTTGTTGTGAATGAACAAAATAGTGAATAATCCTTATGTATGATCATAATTATAGAGACGGGTGTTCTCAAAATTTTGCTACATTTAAAACCAGAAGTAGTATCAATCATATACTTTCTACTTGTACTGAAATATACACATTCCCTGCAAGAGTGAAGCTATACTGAAATGATAAATCTAGAATATTATGTTTTCGCTTACAAAGAAGCAAATCAAGAGAAATAACAAGCAACTTTGTAATAGCTACACATTTAGGTGCCTTGTTTACTGCATGGGATTTAGGTTAGGAGGATGACCAAAAGTTGGCTTAAGCTTTTCTAACAAAGGATGAGGAAAATCCAAGACTTGAACTAAACCCACGACACCAATGACCTTTTCAAACCTTAATAGAACTAAAGAAATGGGTAATGGAGTAATTTCTCAAAATCAGAAAGAGTTTATTATAACCAAAATATCAATCAGTCGATTAACCGGCACAAGTTGATGCCCTTTTCTATGAGAATACCAGCACAAACCAACAATACAGAAGGAAGAACATAATTGCAAGAATATTTTGCTAAATACATCTAGCAGAGACATAGTTGAACATTTGAACAAACTGTTGGCATCCCCATATACTTAAATTATTCAAACCCAAGGAGCTAATGAAGGCCAGTTCTTTGTGTTTATTTCTGAAATGTCAAACAGAGACTAGATGCTCAAGTACTAAAATAATGGTTCGTAAAACTAGATCCCTAAATGAAACCCCATCTTTCCAGGCAGTACAGCACAATTAGAATATACAGGGACAATCCTACATAAACGGCCAAAATGCCCCCAGAATAAAATGATTGCTCACCAACATTTTAAGGCTCTGATGGGTATCTCAAAAATACACTTTATGTTTCAAATCAAGACATGATGGATAGCCACTGATCTTTCATCAGTAGGGGAAAAACAGAACGTACAACAACATATAATTTATGAAAGATAAGCAGCATTACATTTAAGGAAAAAAAATATCATGGTGCACATCCTGGATGGCTGGATCTATGATTGGCAGGTCAGCGTAACATATCATCTTATATAATATCTCAACAAAAAGAAAATAATGCATAATTTGATAAGCCAAGCAGACAATCAGGATACATCTTAACTTGTTTCAAACACAATAAATAAACAACTCAAAGCCAGAAGACCCCACTTTATGAGATTAAAAACCACACCACATTCAGCAGTGTAAACTGCAGAAATGTCAAAATTATAAATTTCATATTAACTGGTCCAATGTTATGTCATATTGGTAGATTCAATGTCGGATAGATGAAATACATGGATGAGGTAGGAAAATTTCATCCAAGAAAAATAATTTAAACAAGGTGTGAATATGTTATTTCTTAATTGCACAACCTTTTGTTCTTTTGTCAAATATCCATCACCCTGTATTTCCCGTAAATCCTACATGTTCTATTCATGACACTGCTTAAATCACCATCTGTAAAAAATTCCCCAGTTTCCCATTCAACATCACTCCTATTTGAGAAGCATAAACCTTACACTATACTAAATATCTCTTCTCTGAAGCAAGTCATAATGTTATTATTCTATCATCATTTTTAAGACCAAACCAGTAAAATTCCTTCTAAAATTTTATATAACAATACTGTTGTACTTAATTTTTTTTCTTACGTGTGCCAAATTTTATATCTAATAATATTATTTATGTTTTCCCTGATTGATTCTGTACAAACCAATTATAACAATTCCACTCTGATCACTTATCTACCGGCAGTAATCTCTTACATGAAGTGTTCCAACATTTCAAGTTGTTCAAGTATACCAATGAAAAAAAATTGCAAATCCTTATATACAACCAAAATCAAAAATTGAATAATGTTGTCACTTCCTGGTAGTTTGTGAGCCTGCCTTATTGTTCTCTTGAAGTGTCTAAGCAGCAGGAACCACTTGCAGTGAGTCCTTGGTATGGGAAGTATCTAAGGTATGGTTGAAATAGCCTGAGTGACACCTCATCTCTGAAAAGTTGTGATTGTTATTTGTCGAAAGAGTGACAAAAATTAACTTTTCTTTCATGATAGAAAATGTTGCAAGAAGGAAGAATCTATGTCTGTGGTGTGTGCAGGAGTGGGGGGTTTGGGACGGGTTATATAGTAAAAATTACTAGATTTTCCAATTATCCCAAGCTGCATGACATGCTTGAGTATCTGCAAGCAAATTGATCAGCTCTACGTAAGGTTCATAGGAGGGGGATGCTTCAACTTACGCCTAGGAATAGGCTATCACAATGCAGCATCTTCACAAAGTGTTAATAACCTTAAAAGCACCCAAAACAAGAAAGAGGATAAGTATTCAGGACCACACCTGACACTTGGTTGGACACTCGTATAGTACTGTAGAACATTAACAGCAGAATTCAAATCATGCATCTGAAGAAGAGCCTATTAGACAGAAACTGGATTATTAGTGGCTGAAAGCTGCATATAGGTAGATGGAAGAGGGCGACTTATAATAAGAGGGGAAAAGGAACCTGGTTTTTGGCTCGTAACATCACAAGCTTGGTGACAACACCAAACGGCTGCACTAACTGAAGAAGGTCATTCTGCATACAGCGCGAAACTTGAGTCGATAAATCAAGAAACAAATTGGTCGAACACGGTATCTCACGAAAAACTACCTCAGATATCTCATGCCCAACGTTGCGGATGTGAATGACCTTAGAGGGCTCCGCCATTGTCGCACTTCACTCTCTAGCTCAAGCTAGAAAGCAGAACAATCTCAAGAACTCTTCCTCACCTTACCGGTACAACACCACCGACAAAGAATCAAAACGCAGCAAAATTCAATCTTTAATCTTCCACTCTACACGAAAATGAAAAAGGAAAGACAAACGACGGGGAGGAAACAGGCCGTGATCCCAAATCTAACGCGCAAGAACGAACACGACAAGGAACGAGAGGGATCGTGGTGCGCACCCACAGCGACAGAGAGGACGATCGCGGCGTAAGGTTCTCGATCGTGCGAACCAGAGCTAGTGAGATGGGATCGGAAGCACACTTATTCGATTAGGGCTCCGATGATGGCTCACTACCCTCTTTATCGAGCCCTAAAGTGCGTCGAACCCTAACGGATGAGACGGTGATTTTTATCGTCGTCCGGAACACCCGATAACAAATAAGTGTTGCGGTGGGCCGCCGGAACACCGAGGGCTCGATCATGCTGTTAATCCCCAACATTTGATCTAAGTTCACGAACTTTTACGCATCGTTACTACCGTTCGATTTCCATGCATACAATAGCAATAACAATAACTGTCATAAAATCCCAACTGTCCGACGTGGGATCGCCTACGGATAATTTTATAAAAGCCATATTCTTATTTAAATTTTAAAAATGGAATCCCTATTTATAATTTATAGTAAGATTTTTTTCTTAAAATTATGAGTTGAATCTTTTTAACATATGTTTATATTTATCTATTATTGAGTTTATACTTAATTATTCACAAATGAAAAATATCAAACAACGACCTAATTGAAAATGATTGAATTGATCCCTCTAAAGACTACACAATTGGAGCTATGTGGGAGGAAATAATTTCTCGCTTTTATCAATTTTTTTTATTTCTTTCATATCGATACAAGTAAATTAGACATCAAAAGATGTTTGGATTATCAATGAACGGGTAAAAATATATGCGTTTAAATCACAAAAATGTAGGGTTTGAAATCCCATACGGGCAATTTCTTGGAATATGCCAAGATAATAACTTTGATTATTGACTGCTTATATTTTGTAGAAGATATATATTTGATTTGGAATTTGAACAATCATGTAATACGTATTCTTTTCAAAATTTAGTATGAATATATGTAACATCCCTCAAAATTTGATAGGCATTTTACGGGAAATAACCTCTCCATTTCATCAATTATATCGAAATAGACAGTCGCATGTAATATATTAATGGAAAGATGCTTGAATTATTAATGAATATAACAAAATATTGATATGTGTTTAATTCAGAATTTGAATACTCATGTAATATTTTTTTTTTCAGAATTTGAAATGGATATATATATATATATATATATATAATGGCAGGGTTAAGTCAGAGTCATATGTGACACATGGGTTGATGTCTACTAAAGATGATTCCAAGAACAGAGGTTATGAAAATTATGACAGCTGATACGCTACTGTAGGCATCAGATCAAATGTATTGTGTTATCAGCTACTGTAGGCATCAGAATAAACCCAACAACAGCTACCAACTCTGCAGACAAGCATCAGCTCAACACCTTGTGACAGCAAGATTTGGTTCAAGAAATGCTCAAAACACAGCCTTTCTGGAAACTGAAAAGAACATGACACACTCATCAAGCTTCAGAGATTGTTTACCATGTCACAGAATCAAACACTGCAGCCTAGTGAGAGTTGGCACCAGTAGCTCAAAGAATCCACAATGAGGAAATAGGCTATGATAAATTGTATGAGTTTCAAAGGTCAAAAGTAGCAGATGTTTCTTGAAGATTACACAATGCCAGACCATGACCGTGAATATCCATGAAGGTCAAGAACCAAGAAAGAATCAACAAAAAATGCCTTTATAGTGAATTATTGGCGACGAGTCAGGTTCCAGCTCCCATATCTACAATGGCCAATGATGACCATTCTTTTCTTCCACCTCTTTTACCAACCAAATCTCCCTTCTTGCCGGTCTCGTACAATGAAAATTTTCCTCAAAACAATATTCACCTCGACTCAGATTAAGGGCACTCTTTTTGCAACTCCCAACTGCATAAGTGACATCATAGAACTCCAGAAGTGCTAATTACAATCCAAACCACAAACTTCTAGGACAGGCCCATCATATTTTGCAATGAATGGATTTACTCTGACCCACAGAAGCGAACAAATAGATGCCAAAAGTATAGACCAAACTATCACTATGGTAGGCACTCGATCCTGCTTTCCCATCATTCCTTTCAGGAAAGGATAGAGATGGACGATGACCCAGAAGGCAAAGAAGAGCTTACCAAACAATGGGCCCCATGACTCGTACCCATTGGTAATGGCATTAAAAATTCCAGCTATGACACCGATGATGTTTAGAATGAGCAGGGTCATGGGGGGAATCAGCAAAGATGTCCACTTGAAGAGATAAAGCTCCATGAACTCGCCATCATCCCCTCCTTTGGATGTCACGGTGAAGTTGGTCTCAACACCAGCAAGAACCTTCAGAAGGCCCTGAAAGAGGGCAAAGAGATGTGAGGAGACACCACCAATCACCCAGAACTGCTCATTCCTCCACCAGTCATCAATGCTTACGCCTCCCCATTGCATCTCAAGAATGCCAGTCGCAGCAATGGAGATGAATAAAGCCATGAATACTATGCTAGCATAGCTACTAATCTGCAAAATACAAGTTTTGGTTATTTCTAGGGCAGAAAAGTCATGTAATGTAAGCTATTATGCAATACTTACAAAAAAGTATAATGAGAGAAAAACAAATAGGAAAGGATAATCATTCGTGTGCAAACAAGACGTAATGAACTACAAGAAAACAACAGCTTAAAAATGGATATGACCATTAGAAACTTATGGTTATGTTCAAATGATCCATTTCACACTTCAACGTGTATAGTTTCTTGGCAACTACAATAAGCAAATGAGCTTCGGTTCATACAGTGTCATTTCTTCCACCTTGTCTTTTTACCAAAGATTGTCTCTACCTGATCCTGAATATTTTCTCATACAATATGTTTTCAATACACCAAATTTGACCTTGTTTCTCAGGTAGTTACCACAATATTTTACATAAAGTCTTCAAAACAATACAAGGAACCTGTCAAAAAGCCATCATTTTGGACCCTAGCAAATGACTGATGAAACTTAATACACCCTAAAAATAATAAGAAAAAGATTGTATCCAAAAAAATAAGATGGATATTAGTGAAATACCTCAGGTACTATAAATTTTCCGGAGAGAAGACAAATAGCTGGCAAGGTACAATAAGCAATCAATGGAATAGATGTCCATGGATAGACAACAGAATTTATATAGGAGAACCTCTCCAACCACTTTAACCCACTTCTGTAGCCATACCAAATAGGGCAGTGCTTGCTCAGAAAAATTTCTACAGATCCAAGAGCCCATCTCAAAACTTGATGAAGACGGTCAGAGAGGTTGATGGGAGCTGACCCTTTAAATGCTGGTCTTTTAGGCATGCAGTAAACTGACCGCCAACCATGGCAATGCATCTTAAACCCAGTAAGAATATCCTCTGTAACAGATCCATATATCCATCCAACCTGGACAAACATGCAAAATAGGAATAAGGAGATTAGATGATGCATAGCAATCTGTCAGACAGGTAACAGTGCCCATGAACATTAAGACTTGCCTCTTTTCCCCATTCAGTTCTATCTTCATAACCACAACTTATGACATGTATAGCCTCACCAATACATGAAGCAAAACCAACACCCTGAGCCATCCCACCATTCTCCAGGAGAGTTGAAGCCACAAAGACAGGAGATTGCCCAAACTTTTTCTCTAGCTTTTCTCGGGGCACTAAGGATGAGCTTTCATTTTCTTGTCCTGCAACAACAAGTACAATATCTGAACAAAATTTCAGTGGATGGCTCTTTTAACACCTAGGGAACAGTTGTTTAAAAGTTACCTTTAACTTTGTCAATACTCTCAAGCGCATGTACTTGAATAGATGCTTCTCTGTGCTTTGCCCACTTTGCTTTCTTCTTCTCTTGCTTAATTTTCCCTCTTCTATTTCTTCTTTTAGATCCACAACAGCTGCAGCACCATTTTGGCCAACAATTGCAGGTTTTTCCTGGAGGCTTCTCCTTGACAGGAGCATCAAAACCATACATAGCTTGCCTTCTGAAAACACATCCAGTACCAACATAGATTGGTCCCTGGATCCCATCAAGGCCTTTCATATTGATCTGTTTGAGCAAAATAGCATCAATTTACTGTCAAAAGATTGTAAACGTAAAGATGTATTTATATATAACATAACACTGAAAGAAATACTTCTACTCACATCAAAAAACACAACATTGCGGTTTGAATATCTATCATGACAATCAATCCCATCAAATCTCTGAGGAAATTGCACATAGCATACTTTCTTTCCTGAGATGGGATCCATCAAAAAGCACATAGCTTCCCGAAGAGCTTTACTATTGTTTATATAATGATCACAATCCACATTCAAAATGTAAGGAGCATTGGAGATTACAGCAGAAACTCGCACCTAAATAGCAATTAAATGTCAAAGGTTAACAAAAAGGGGAAAACCATACTTGAACTTCACAAGAAATGTAGTGCACAACGCAGGAAATTGGCAAGAGGAATAATACCAATGCATTCATGGCACCAGCTTTTTTGTGGTGATCATATCCAGGTCTTTTCTCACGAGATACATATACAAGACGTGGTAGCTCATTACCTGCCTCATCAAGCACACCATTATGACCCAGAAAGACCTGTTAAAATTTTCAACAAGGTAAAGAATTCTTAGGATTTTGTGCAAAAGATGTGTAGAATTCTAATTTTTCAACTCTTAAAACAAATCATGTAGACAACATTTTTTGTACACAGTACTGCAAAGCACCGGCACACACCAGGGTAAAATTAGACCAAAAGATCAATGTAAAGCATATAATTCCACATTAATGTACATAACATTTTTTGTCGCAAACCAGAATCCAAAAACCCATACTCCTTGTTCCTTGCCATGCTGTCTCATCCTCAATTATGTGCCGTGCAACTTGGAATAACCCAGTCATCCAATGCTGTGTATTTTGCACTGGCACACACCAGAGACAGCAGGGACCAACACAGATAACAATGAAGTGGCAAGCAGAAAACAGCAGTGTAAGCTACCAGGCAGGTTATATTGATAACAGTTAAATATCACTCCATGTACAACGGCTGTCTTCATCAATCTCAACAGGCCCTTTGCAACTCGCACTCAAGTTTGCTATGAATGCTCGAAAAGCAACCACCATTCTCAATGAAGGGAAAAAACTTCACTATTCTTCCACCAGCTTCCACAATAATCTTTTAACAAGGTTTATTGTCTCTCCAAAAAATAAATAAAAAATAAATGTAATCCAACTTCCTTTTAGCAGAGGAAAATGGTGGACTCTAATTCCATTTAAAGATCTAACTGTTTGCAAGACAAGAAAAAGGTTTTCCCTAGTAGGTACAGAATATCATTGGTTATAGTATAGGGAAACACCTGAATCATTCCTGGATGGTCTCGAACGTTATTTCCAGGCCATAGAGTTCCATCCTGCATTGTCCAGCCTTCCTCAGGAACTTTCTGTGCTTTGGAAACTAATGCATTAATGTGAACCTTAAATTCCTCATACTCTCTCTGCATGAATGAAATAAAAAATAAGAATAAGTTGCACATGATGTGGACAAATGAAATGGAAATGATAACTTTAATAAGTCAAAGTTGATAACAAGAAAGACAAACCAAATTGTTTCATACAAATACACTCAACAATAAATTATCAGAAGTAAATATTGAGTATACTTGGAATGACACAAACCTTCATTGCACGACGTTCCCTCACGAAATCTGGATGAACTTTATCCCTCAGATAATCAATTTTCTGTGCAAAGTACCATTCAGGAGCACGAGGCTCAATGTTGAATTTCTTACAGAACGGAACCCACTTTTTAGCAAATTCAGAGGTTTCTGAAAGTGCCTCAAATGTGAGCATTGCAGCACCATCATCGGAGACATAGCATGAAACTTTATCAACAGGATAATCCACAGCAAGAATAGACAAAACTGTATTTGCAGTGATCAAGGGGGGTTCCTTCGTAGGATCAACTGTGCTAACAAAGATATCAACGTCTGCTAATTCAGATGGTTTCCCTTCTTTCTCATACCTAGGAACAAAGTTACATGCAAGAAAATAAGGACCTAATAAATAATGATAACAGTAAGTGATGATGAAATTCATACCTCAATGAGAGACGATCCAAGTAGGTCTCTCGCTCTACAGGGAACCATTTTGGGAACTGATCAAGAATCCATGAGATAGCAAACCATATTTCACATATAACTGATGTCAGCCATAGTCCATAAGCATCAGGAACAGGATGCAGAAGTCTATATTGGAAAAAGAAGCCAAGAATCACAAGCCTCAGCAAAATTATTATTCTGTAAGGGCTTATCATACTGGAAGCTATGGGCATCTTCCTCGATAATGGTTGCCTGCTCTCGTCAGACCTAAAACAGTTCAATGAAAAATATACATGAGAGCATGAAAAGAAAATATTATATGTCAATTGAAACCCTGACAAATCTAATGGTACTTTTCAGACAATTAAAAACAAAAATGAACTACAACTAAGCATACTCAGAGCTAAATTTTCTTCTGAGAACGGAGGAGGAATTGTTGATCAAATATGAATATGATAAAATCACTGCTTTGAAGAAAACAAGAAATCATAGATCATAATGAACAAATAACAAGAATTTATAATGGTTTGTACTGAAGCCAAAGATCTATGCAGCCATCCCCAAATATTTGAGATATTACCGCTTGTTGTTGTTGAATAAACAATAAAAGGTTAATAGAACACTGCTCCTCTAACAAGGGTCTTTAACACTTCTATAACAGAAATATCCAAAGCTTGCTCCAGGTCTAGCAATGGTCTTTAACACTTCTCCTCTAACATAGTTACGATAGCAATGGTGGCAATCAAAGAAACATGCCTAGCAACTTGATTTTGTGGTGTTGGCATCTTTAGTTCTCGTCCTTAATGCTGTAAAAATGCCCTAACTCATTACATGCCAACTATGAGGTAGAATGCCTTGTACTTAGATTAATATACCTCATTAGTTAAAGAGCACAACAGACCACGTCTCTAAGTGCTTTAGTATATATTGAATGCATAACAAAGGGCATGAGACAAGTAATTGATTAACGACATTCATCGAAAAAGACAATTGGCTATTTTTCACTTACAAGGGGGCAAATGAAAACACAATCTATACTTTATAGCATAAATAGCAATATAAACCACACGCTGACTGGTAAAGAAAGAAACCGTATTGCAAAACCATCAGCCATTGTATTTCATCAGCTACAGACAAGTTAATAAAACATTAGAACTCCTCTCCACCATATATCAAGTTGCATCCAAGTACCTTTACATTAGGATACATATCCAGAGAGATCCTTTATCACAATTCTAGAGTCACCAAATGTCAAACTCCCCAGGAAATCAAAGCGCGTCTGTGAGACAGTGTCATAAATTCATTCCACAAGCTCATACTTAAAGAACCAGAATTTCCATCACTGATCTCAAAATTATTTGATTTGGCATGTCCAATTTGAGCAACCAGAAATCAGCATATCTTACATTACTTGTTTCAAACTTTTCACATTCATTCTACATAGTGACTTAGATGCACAGGTACAATATTCAAACAGCATAATACTTAGAAAATATGTTTGTCACGGTTCATGACTTTTCATCACAATTAATGCCAGACTCAACTCAATAATCAATAATATTGGAATACTAATCATCCCCTGCAGCTATCTGTCACAATAGTTTTTCAGTGTGGTATGCACTTTCATTACTTACAACAAAGGTTCTCCCAAACTTACCCATCCATTTTTAACTTCTTCCAAAATCCTAGTCATGCAGATAACTAATATTTTGGATGTGCTAAACATAGAATTACAACATCAATAGATTCCCAAGAGATCTCTCATAAGCAAAACAATCACTAAGACCTGGGTGCTTCATTGTAATTATCAAAAGCAACCAAATGAGGAAGCTTACGTGTAAGAGTAAAATTTAGAAGTTAATAAGAAATATCAAAATCCAAGAATAGTTCGATAACTTTACTAGTTTAATATGGAGAGGAAAAAGTATAAATCAAAAGATTTCTATAGACTGTAAAAAGGAAAAATGTTGAACTTACATGGACAAATCAGAATTGGCTGGATCATATCCATCAATGTAGCCACCATCCCCTCCTTCGAGCTGATGTTGTTGCATTCTACCGAGTTGGTTTCTCTTCCACTCATCAATTCGATTCTTCCATGCAACGGTTCCATAGCCATAGACTGAAATGTCTTTATTAGGATTTATGGGTCTCGATTGTGCTGCAGAATTAAATTAAAAGAACATGTTACGAAATAATAAAAAATTGTATACACACAAAAGAGTGCAAAATGTTTAGAAAGAACGATACATTAGACCAAAGCAATCAACTCACTAGAAGCAAAAGTCCCTGAAGCAGCACCTTGTTGAACTTGCCCTCCAAAGCCCCCGTATGGAGGAATTATTAGAGCATGGTCGTCACAGGAAATTCCATCAACCTAATCAGACAAAATACTGTTACAAACATAAAGTTCCAAACAAGAACAAAACAAATTCACATTTAAGAATCTTACTTCTTCACCATATGTCAGAAGTGGAATATTGCTACCATTTTGCTGCACATTATTGGAAGGAATACCCAATCCACTGAGAGAACTTTGTCCTACATAGGGATATCCATAAAGTTTTGGATAGGGTACGCTCACTGTTTCCTTCCCATCGAAATTGTAATAATTGAGTTCTTTGTAAATATCATCATCACCGTCTTCATCCTCGTCACCCTCGACTCTAGCACTACCTGAACAGTAATGTGCTTGTACAAATAACTCATTGCTTTCTAGGGGAAAAAAAACAAAATCAAAGATGCCTAATAATTAGTTTATATGCCAAGCTCGCACCTTTGTGGCGCTTGTATCGGGTCTTACACCGTGGACATGCCTGACTCCCCTCCCTCCTCTCATACTCATAGCAAGTCCTGCAAACAGGGAAGGCACACTCATTGCAGGCAACAAACAGCTCCTTATCTTCCTCCAAAATCTCAATATCATCCCCACATATCTGGCATATTTGCGCGTTCGAATCATGGGCAGACTTGGACTGCAATGACCAATAATATCATGAGACTTACGACTGGGGACGCTGACAACCGAAATGAGAAAAAAATTGTAACATGGCTGGTTTGGTTATATTACCATCATAGTGAAGTGAAAAACAAAGATTACCTCGTAAAAGATTATAAATCAACAAGAACAACAAAGACCACAAAAAACCCACAAGAACGTTCCTTCAAAGCAAGAAATAAGTATTGGGAATGATACAGCAGTGGCTAGCAGTCGGAAAATGAGATAAATCTGGAAAAAAAAGAGAAGTTTAGATTTACAACGTTGAAGAAGAAAGGATGATCGAACAGACTTGCAAGAAAATTAGAACTATTCTGCCCAAAACCAACAGTTATAAGGGCTTATACGATCGCATATCTCAACGATAGGGCACATAAACTAACAAATGCTAAAGAAACACAACGCAAATACATGTCCGAACGCTATAGGCAAATTCCAGTACGAATAATCTAAAAAAATGGAACAAAGCCCAGTAATAACCGAACGCTCATCAAAATCGGAGATTTTTAACACGCTCACCTTTCCGAAGTCATCTGCATTGATCACCACGAACTCGTTCCGGTTGCGCGACCCGGCGACAAGCCGCCGCCCCGTTTCCATCTCCCACCAAACCGATCAAAAAGAAACCCTTCTTTCCTTCAAAGCACCTCCCCGCCGCCTCCAAAATCCTCCAACAAATCGATCACTCCCTCTCTCGCATCCCCCACCGGAATGCAAATAAATACGCGAAAAGAAGAAGACGAGAGAAGAAAAAGCGTCAAGATCGGTTTTTTCCTCTTCCTTTTCGCTTCCCCGCTCCCCTTTCCGCTCCCTCTCTTTCCGAAAACTTCTGGAATAGACGACACGGGGGAGTGAAGCGGACGCTTGAAAGAAAACAGCACAGAGCAGAGAGAGAGAGAGAGAGAGAGAGGGAGGGAGTGTGGGCCTGGGAGAGTGTACGCGGTCAGCAAAAGGGACAGTAGAAAACAGAGGCAGCCAGAGAGCGATAAAGAAAGGAAACCAAAGAACAAATTTTTATCCTCTTCAACGCGTCAAAACGAGATCGGACACTCAAAATATGAGGATATGGAGAGGGAAGGGGTAACGAAGGGAATCTGAAGCGTATTGGCCGCGGGCACGGGCCCGCTCGTTGGTGCTGTCCAGCGCGGCCGCCCCCGCGTCCCTTTGCGCCCTTTTCTGCACCCCTCCGGTGGTGCACTGTAGGGTTTAGGCGTCCTCCACACGCTTCTCTTCTTTAGACAGAGAAAAGGGGGGGAGAGAGCCGTAGCCAACAGGCCGAGGGGCCAACCGCGTTGCCGTGCGAAGGAACGCGATCGCTTGCGCTTCGAGGGGCGAGGTATTGACTCGGTCCTTTGAGATCCGTGCCGAGATCGGTCTCGATGCTATTGTGTCTGGGGCAAGCAGACACCTACATGGATCGCAGAAGAGGGAAGTATAACTGCAGGTAGGAGATCGTAGAGATTCACTTGGCAAACATGGCTGGATCTCATCACTGCACTGCTGTCGTCCAAAAGATCTCTCTCTTCCTTCTTCCTGATGGGTAATCAATCCATAGATAGATTACATATGACTGTAAGAACGTCTTGCAAGCAATTTAATATATATTAAATAATAAATCATATTAAAGTCATATTTTTTTTAGTGAATAAATTCATTGAACTATCTATTAACAAATTACAAAATTACTTACGATATTTAAAAATAATAAATCAAATTAAAATCATTTTTTTTAGAGAATAAATTCATTCATCAACTATTGATTTATTTACGAGTTTATTGAGTTTACATAAGAACGTCTCATATGTAATTTAACATAATAGATTAATAAATCTATAAAAATAATATTTTTTGAATAAAACTATCAATGAACTAAGTATGTATTAATAAATTACAAAATTATGAAAAGAAACACTTCTCCTCAATTATTGCTATATTAATGAGTTTTTTGAGTTTATGTTAGAAATTCAGTATAATAAAAAAATTAGCAAATAGTATTAAGACATCACTTTTTGAGAAATCAGAAAATAAAATATCTATCAGAAAATTAAAAAAAATATGAAAAAGGCCCCATTGGAGTAAAATCTCAACAATTATTGTTAGATTTTTTTGAGTTTGTGTAAGAACATATTATACATAATTTAATATAATAAAAATATATGATTTAAAAATAATTGAATTTGGGTATCTATTAATAAATTCCATAACTAAAAAGACACCTCACCCCCCATTGGTGTGAAATCAAATGGTTAATTTCATTGTCCAGAGAAAAACAAAATTTGCAAAATTTCTTGGATTTATCATGATTTTTTTTTTTCTCTTTGTTGGGTACATGAATCAGTCTATTGACATCATTTCTCTCACATATCAACTGTAAGTAATCCTTCTTGTTTGGCTCTCACTATTTCATCTTTATATTGTGATTAATACTTTCTAATTGCAATTCCAGTGTTGAGAGCAACAGATCCATTAAAACCTAACCAAAACTTTACCTCATTGATATGCATGGCTTTCTTGGTGGTGGGATCAAACTAGGAAGGATGTCACAGCCTGAGTCCCCATCAAGCACAAAGCATGGGGTGGATGTAGTGATGGTGACATTGGGGCCAATGGTTGTTGGATGCTGCAGCTTTTTGGGATCCATGGTTTAGGGTTTTGTCAGTGTCTCCTGGCAGTACCAGCTACATGTGAACTGTGCATCAGTTTCTTGTGGGTTCCAACCTGGTTCCTAAAAATTATTCCAAGTATTAAGAAGGAAATAAAATGAAAATTATTTTGATTAGTGTATAGATATATGGTGTATATTTAAAATCTCTCTTTTTCGAATGGTTATTTGGAGAATATTTTTTTCTAACATTTTCTATAACTTTCCATGTAAATTTTTTTTATTTTTTATTATCGGAACGAGTAAAGATAAGTGTTCATCCGTTTTCTTAACTCTTCCCTCTAGGATCAAGTAAAATATTTTTCGATCGAGGAAGATATACAAAATATTTATCGAAAGTTCAAACTCTTGTTTTGAAATTGAAATCCGAAACATATCGCTATATTAATTATTTTGATTAATTTTTTTTATTCTAAGATGAAACACCAGTAAGTGTGATTTGTGATTAGGCATTAAATGTGTACAAACAATCGATGAGGCACCAATAAAATAAACTGATTCGATTGAATCAAATAGTTCATAATCGATTCAATCAAAATTCATCTAATCTAATTTGAATAACGAAATTTTTGCTCGTCTAATATTTGATCCTAAAATTCATCTAGATATAAAATACCATTTATCCCTGTTCTTGTCATTATTTATTTTTTTCATCCTCACCCTATTAAAAACGAGTTCTTTATCTTTACTCAATTACTAAATAGAGTAAGATAATATAATCAGTGAAGTTAAGACTCAGTGTTAAATCATAAAAGAAAATTTGAATTAAGATGAATATATTTAAAACACATTACTTAAAAGAATTTTTGATGTATTATAGTGTTTATTAAAGTCATTTCCTCAAGAAATTTTGTTCATAATCTTGATAAAATCATTCGATGCTCAAGTCAATATAAAATTTTATATAAGAATTAAAAGAAATATTTTCTTATATTGATATGACTATAGTTTTGAATAATCGAAAAGATCATCTATATCAAGAACATTAATAATATTATTAGTGTCCTACTTTTCTTTTCCTTTTTTCTTTTCTTGCACTCCATATGTGGTGTTATACTTCGTCGTGAAGCAAAGCAGGTAAAGTTTCTTTATTCTCAACCAAACACACGTTATTTTAAGGAGGGGGTGGGGGGGAAGGGATCTGTTTGAAGGAAAGACAAACCTTCCTTTACCTTTTCTTCTTCGTGCTTTGAGTGTCAGTCGAAAACAACACCGAGGAAAGGTAACGATGACTTGGTCGCACTTGTTTGGCCATCAAATCACACATCATTTTAGACCAATTCTTTCATCTCATGCAAGATAACGAGATCTCCGATAGACATTTGGTGATAAGTGTTGGGAAACAAATATGTCATGGCTGGTGAGTCCGCACGGTTAGGTCCACGGGTCAATGTTGGGAGCTTTCTGTTGAATAATTCGGATGATGAGGTCGACCGGGCCGATTGGCTGCTCTCCTTCGTTCACTGGACGGTGATTCCCAGGTTGAGACGCTCGCGGGTCGTGGGCGGTCGCTTTCCTGCAAAAATGGCCCCCGTCGGGTGGTACCCGACCGTGGCCCCTCCGACGAGCAAGTTAGTAACGAGAGGGCCATTCCCGAGGGATTATTTTTCTCATGTGTATTTTTCTCACCTCCCTGGTCGGG
Organism: Musa itinerans; assembly: GCA_001649415.1. Classification (NCBI taxonomy): domain Eukaryota; kingdom Viridiplantae; phylum Streptophyta; class Magnoliopsida; order Zingiberales; family Musaceae; genus Musa; species Musa itinerans. The sequence continues at coordinate 284,536 of LVTN01000049.1, read as the reverse complement.
GGTCGGCTAAGGGTTTTATACCGTGGCGCGAGGGCTGATAGTGCATCGATTCAGCGTCACCATTGTCCCCGAGGGATGGGACGACCCTTCTGACAGGCCGTCGTTCCGAGATGTGCAGAGCTGCGTCAGACGGCACCGCCCCAAGCTCCCGGGACGGGACGTGTGGCCTGTCTTCTTGGCACGAGCTCCCAGGATGGGACGTGTGGCGCAGGGCTCTGACTTGGCGTGCGGCGTCGTCTGTGATGTGTTCAGGCTGCCAAAATATATCGTATCACTTCTCCCCCCCCCCCCCCCAAGGGGGGCG
>LVTN01000049.1:273972-284177 GCA_001649415.1 Musa itinerans | reverse complement strand
GGGGGGAGGGGTGTGTGGATGTTCCCCTTGTGGGGGGGGGGGCGTTTTAGAGGGGCGGCGCCCTGTTGCCTCGGGCAGTATTGACTCTGCTAGTCGGGCAGTCGGGGCCTGTCGCCTTGGCAGCCCCGACTTGGCATGGGTTGGAATCGCGGACAATCGGTCTGGCACAGGTTGGAATCGCGGACGATCGATCTGGCACGGGACGGAATCGCGGACCCTGATTTCTCGAACCGACGAGCGAAACATGGTGGCCCGATTAGAGCTGCGATTTGCGGATCGAAGTGGAGTGATTTAGGCGTCGGGGAGGGGCGTAGGGTCGGTCGTGAGGCGTGACTCGGGCGTTAGATTGTTTCGAGATGCGGCTCGGGCATCGGATGGGCCGCGAGGTCTGACTCAGGCTTAGGCTTTGGTGCCGACGGGTCGCCTGCTGAGAGCAAACTGGAGCGACCCGGGCAAACGCCGAACCTGCGGGTCGAGCAACTATTCCCGGCTAAGGTTTCGTGCCGACGGGTCGCTTGTCGAGAGCGAACTGGAGCGACCCGGGCAGAAGATGGAATCGGGAGCCGAGTGACCATGCTCGGGCTCAGGCTTTGGTGCCGACGGGTCACCTGTTGAAAGCGAACTGGAGCGACCCGGGCAGAAGCTGGAATCGAGAGCCGAGTGACCATGCTCGGGCTCAGGCTTTAGTGCCGACGGGTCGCCTATCGAGAGCGAACTGGAGCGACCCGGGGAAGCACTAGACCTGCGGGCCGAACAACTATGCCCAGCTCAGGTTTCGTGCCGGCAGGTCACCTGTTGAGAGCGAACTGGAGCGACCCGGGCAGAAGCTAGAATCGAGAGCCGAATGACCATGCTCGGGCTCAGGCTTTGGTGCCGATGGGTCGCCTATCGAGAGCGAACTGGAGCGACCCGGGGAAGCACTAGACCTGCGGGCCGAACAACTATGCCCAGCTCAGGTTTCGTGCCGGCAGGTCACCTGTTGAGAGCGAACTGGAGCGACCCGGGCAGAAGCTGGACTCGGGAGCCGAGTGACCATGCTCGAGTTCAGGCTTTGGTGCCGACGGGTCACTTGTCGAGAGCGAACTGGAGCGACCCGGGCAGAAGCTGGACTCGGGAGCCGAGTGACCATGCTCGAGTTCAGGCTTTGGTGCCGACGGGTCACTTGTCGAGAGCGAACTGGAGCGACCCGGGCAGAAGCTGGACTCGGGAGCCGAGTGACCATGCTCGAGTTCAGGCTTTGGTGCCGACGGGTCACTTGTCGAGAGCGAACTGGAGCGACCCGGGCAGAAGCTGGACTCGGGAGCCGAGTGACCATGCTCGAGTTCAGGCTTTGGTGCCGACGGGTCACTTGTCGAGAGCGAACTGGAGCGACCCGGGCAAACGCTGGACCTGCGGGCCGAGCAACTATGCCCGACTCAGGTTTCGTGTCGGCGAGTCTCCTGTCGAGAGCGAACTGGAGCGACCCCGGCAGAAGCTGGGCCGTCGAGGCACAGGTCGGGAACCTATCTGGAGTGGCTGTGGTCCTCTTGTCGCGAATGGCTTTTCGGCGGGAGATATAGCACCCGAGGTGACCTTTTTGGATCAAGTCCTCGATTTGATTCTGGAGGTCACGGCAGTCTTTCGTGCCATGGCCGTAGTCCCGGTGGAACATGCTCACAGAGAGAGACGGGGGCCTCGGGAGTAGTAGCTCTTGTTAGTCGGGCCTCCGGCGAGGTTGCACCGGGGTTGCTGAAGTCGTTCCCCGGGATTGTTCCGCCCTCGACCTCTTGCCATCCATGCGCTTTCCTGCCACCAGAGCTTCGGCGGAGATGTACTGGTTGGCGCGCTAGAGCATCTCGGGGATGGTTACTGGCGGCTTCTCGATCAGTGACCAGAAGAACCTTGAAGGCTTCAAGCCCATCAAAAACACCTGCATGATTAGAGAGGGGTGAGCGTCCGAAAATCCTCGGATCTCGGTGGCAAAGCGTGCCACGAACTGAGAGAGCGACTCGTTCTCATGTTGAGATAACGCCAGCAGGGTGGCGATGGAAGGCTTGGGTCACACGTTGGCGAGGAAGTTTTGCCTGAACTCCTTGGCGAGCTGGTCAAAAGATGAGACCAAGGATTGACATAACCGGCTGAACCACGCCCGTGCCAGTCCCCTCAGGGTGGTCGGGAATGCCCGACACATTAATGCATCGGAGGTGCCATATAGGGTCATCTGAGCTCGGAACGCGGAGATGTGCTCCGCGGGATCGGAGCCACCGTCGTACGTCTCCAATGTTGGCAGCCTGAAGTTGAGGGGCACCGACTTGTCTTGTACTTCCTGAGTGAAAGGAGACCCGCTTGAGCCGTCTTCACTGGACTCGCTCCGCGATTTTCGGAACTCGCGTTGGAATTCGTCCAAGCGTTGATTGACCCGAAATAGCTGGGCCCTAAGCGAGTCGTTCATCTACATCATGGTAGGGCTGCCGCGCCACCGTCTCGGGGTGGCGATTGTTCTGGAGCTGGGGGTGCCCCGCGAAAGGGTACACCGAAGAGGACGTCGGGATCGTCGGAAGCGAGCCACCCTCAGAAGAAGACGAAGACCATGGCCCGAAAGGTGCCTGCGAGTTCAGCCGCTCACGAGAGCACTATCCCAGGATCGTCCGAGGCTGTTTCCCAAGGCGGGGGTGCAGGGAGCGCGAAGGGAAAGGGGGTGATCGGGTCGTCCGGCAGCGATCCTTCCAGGAGGGCGCCTGCGCGCCCGACGTCGATGCGTCATCTGTGTCGCGTCCGCCCTCGGATCGAAGGCGAGGAGTTCGAGGCCCTAGCCATGGCCGACCTCCCGGCCGCGGAGCCGGGAACCCCCTATACCTCTCGGTGGGCGTCTCTCAAAGCCGACAGTCGCATTTGGGGCGACGGTCCAACTACCCGAGAATTCCTCCGAGGGGCACTCCACCTGGCCATGGCGAAGGAGCTTTACTACTCCCCCTCGGAAGTGCTGGCAGACCAGGTGGCCAAGTCGTTCGTCTGGGTAAGTAGCAGTTTTCTTTCCTTGTATAATCCTTCCTTGCGTAGGTCCTGACGCCGATCTTTGTGCAAGGTCAACATTATGCCATGACGCTGATCGACCGGGTCCTCGACGTCGGCCGGGTGATCGAGCGCCAGTCGGCCATTCACGCCTCCCTTCAACTAGAGATCCTGGAGTTGCTGGCCATGGCGAAGGAGCTTTACTACTCCCCCTCGGAAGTGCTGGCAGACCAGGTGGCCAAGTCGTTCGTCTGGGTAAGTAGCAGTTTTCTTTCCTTGTATAATCCTTCCTTGCGTAGGTCCTGACGCCGATCTTTGTGCAAGGTCAACATTATGCCATGACGCTGATCGACCGGGTCCTCGACGTCGGCCGGGTGATCGAGCGCCAGTCGGCCATTCACGCCTCCCTTCAGCTAGAGATCCTGGAGTTGAAGACCTAAGGTGGCCTGGAAGCCGTTGTTGCGACCGAACAGCGCGCCTCTGCTCTGGACGAAGAGGTGACCCGCTTAAAGGCCGAGCTGGAGGAGAGCTGGTCACGCATCTGGACATTGGATGACGAGCTGCTGACAGTTTCTCACGACGTTGAGACCGTCAGATCTTCGGCCTGGGTCGCTGAAGAGGTCTTGAAGGAGGAGCGGCTGGCGCTGCCCGAGAAGATAAAAGAGGTGCTTGCCGAGTACAAGTCATCTGCCGGGTTCGAGCGCGACCTGGTGAGGTCGAGGCGGGTGACGTACGAGTTCGGGTATCGAGTAGCTTACGCTCATTTTTGAGCGAGGTACCCAGACCAGGAACTAGAGCTGGACCCGTTCGCCGACCGGCCAGAGGACCAAGACGTCGACATGCCGGCGAGCCTCCCATTTGATGACGGGCCCGAGACCCCCCCTCGGAGCTAGGGACTGTATTTTCCTTTTCGTTTTTGTCATGTTGAATTTTAAAATTGTATCGCCCGACCTCGATGTCTATATGCCTTTTATCAATGAAAACTCTTATTTTAGAATCTTGATTTCTCGTCTCCCTCTACCACGAATGTAGATGCTTCTCTCATTTGATGAAACACATCTTTCCAGGGCCTTGTCCTTCGGTCTTTACGTGTAGAATTTCTTCAAATTCGCCACGTTCCATGGCCTTGGCAGAGGGGCTCCTTCCATAGTCTCCAGTCAGTAGGTCCCTTCTCGGACCACATCGCAGACTCGATAGGGGCCTTCCCAGTTAGGCGTGAGTTTTCCTCTCGCTCGGGTCGGGTTGCTCACCTCTGCCTTTCGGAGGACGAGGTCCTTGACTTTGATCGGTCGTGGTCGAACTTTATGGTTGTACATCCGAGCCACTGCCTTCTTGTACGCCAGGGTGCGCAGATGTGCCTTGGCTCTTCTCTCTTCGAGAAGGTCTAGGTTTGCTCGTAGGCCTTCCTCGAAGCCTTCTTGTTCGTAGTTGGCTGTGCGCAGGGTCGGGAACACCATTTCAGGTGGGAGGACTGCTTCGGTCCCGAACGCCATGCTAAACGGAGACTCTCCCAAGGTGGCTTTGGGAGTCGTTCGCATCACCCATAGGACGCTACGGAGTTCGTCCACCCAGGCTCCGCGCGCGCCCGAGACCCTCTTCTTGAGGCCCTCCAGAATCGCCCGATTCATTACTTCAGTCTGGCCATTAGTTTGAGGGTGTGCAACCGAGCTGAACCTCAACTGTATTCCGTATGACTAGCAATAGGCCTTGAACTTAGCGTTGTTGAATTGGGCTCCGTTGTCGGTGATGATAGCTCTCAGGATTCCAAATCGGGTGATAATGTTCTTCCACGTGAAGCTTTGAACTTGTTTCTCAGTGATGGAGGCTAAAGGTTCGGCTTCAACCCACTTCGTGAAGAAGTCGACCCCGACTATAAGGAAACGCCGTTGTCCTGAGGCTGGAGGGAAAGGCCCAAGGAGGTCCAGTCCCCATTGGGCGAAGGGCCACGCGGCGTCCATTGGGGTAAGAGGTGTTGCCGGCTGGTGTTGTAGTCGGGCGTTCATTTGGCACTGTTGGCATTGCTGTACGTACTCCATGGCGTCTTGGCGCATAGTCGGCCAGTAGTATCCTTGCCTTAAGGTCTTGAAGGTCAAAGTCCGTCCCCCAATGTGCTCCCCACAGATCCCTTAGTGAAGTTCCACGAGGACCGTTTCAGCTTCTGGTTGTGCGAGACAGTGTAAGAGAGGTTGAGAGAAAGCTCTGCGGTACAGCTTTCCGCCGACCACGCAATACTAGGCTTGGGTTCGCCTTAGTCGTCTTGCCGCTGTGGGGTCATCGGGTTTTGTCCCGTCCCTCTTGAAGCAGAGGATCTCCTTCGTCCAGTTTGGCGAGACCTCCGTGTTGGCGACTTCAAGAGCTGGCATCGTCGGGGCCGTTACGGACTCAGTTGTCGGGGTTGCCGCCAGGCTACGGGCCGAGGCTGATTTAGCCAATGCGTCGGCCCGCGTGTTCCGCACCCAAGGTATTCTAGCGATCGAGAGGCGGCTGAAGTGATGGGCGAGCCGCTTTGCTTCTACCAGGTATAACGCCATTGTCGGCTCCCGGGCTTCATAGCTCCCATTGACGTGTCCCGTCACCAGCTGGGAGTCGCTGAAGACTTCGAGGTTAATGACATGCATCTCCAGGGCGAGGCGCAGGCCGTGAAGTAACGCTTCATACTTGGCCTCATTGTTGGTGGCTCGGAATTGTAATCGGAGCGATTTCTCGAAGGTTTCTCCGAATGGGCTTTTGAGGATGAGTCTGATCCCGGCCGCTTCGGCAGTGGCCGAGCCATCCACATGCAGGGTTTATGCGCTCTCGTCGTTCTCCTGTTCAATAGCATGATCTTCAGGAGTTAATTCGGATATGAAATCAGCCAGTACCCGCTTTGATAGCAGTCCTGGGTGAGTACTGAATGTCGATTTCGTTGAGCTCGACCGACCACCGCAGCAGCTGACCCGATGCGTCAAAGTTGGAAAGGATTTGTCGCAATGGCTAGTCGGTGATTACTTTGATGGTGTGGGCTTGGAAATAGGGTTGTAGCTTTCGGGTCGTCTTTATTAGCGTGAGGGCCAGCTTCTCGATCGGGGAGTACCGCGCCTCGGGCCCGATGAGGACGTGACTGACGTAGTAGATGGGCTATTGCACTGGTGGCATTTCCCGAACTAGCACCGAGCTGACCGCTAGTGTCGAGGCCGCCAGGTAGAGACCAAGGGTTTCGCCTGGCTCGGGCGAAGCGAGTCGAGGCAGATGAGCGAGGCACGCCTTCAACTTTTCGAAGGCTTCTTCGCATTCTAGGGTCCACGTAAAGTGGTTGGCCTGCCGCAGAGCCTGGAAGAAGGGGAGGCACTTGTCGCCCGAGCGTGACACAAACCTGCTAAGTGCTGCCAACTTCCCGGCGAGGCGCTGCACCTCCTTGATCGAGCGGGGGGAATGCATCTCGGTTATGATCCGAACCTTCTCCGGGTTAGCATCTATTCCCCTCCGATGAATGACAAAGCCAAGGAACTTCCCCGAGCTGACCCCGAAGACACACTTCACGGGATTTAGGCGTATGTTGAACCGCCTGAGAGTTTGGAATGTCTCCGCCAGGTCGGCCATGTGTGTACTTGCAGTTTTGCTCTTCACGATCATATCGTCCACGTATACTTCCATGTTCCTCCCGAGCTAGTGCTTAAATAGTTCGTCGACCATTCTTTGGTAAGTTGCCCCGGCGTTTTTTAGACCGAATGGCATCACTTTATAGCAATATACACCTTTGTCGGTGATGAAGGTCGTATCCTCTTGATCTCGAGGCGCCATCCGGATTTGGTTGTAGCCCGAGAATGCGTCCATGAACGTAAGGAGCTCATAGCCTGCGGTGGCGTCAACCAACTGGTCGATTCTCGGGAGTGAATAGCAGTCTTTGGGGCATGCTTGATTGAGATCGGTGTAGTCAACGTACATCCTCCAGCTTCCATTAAGTTTTTTAATGAGGACTACATTCGACAGCCATCGAGGGTATTTCACCTCGGTAATAAATCCTATTTTTTTAAGGCGGTCGACCTCGTCGCTGATCGCCTTCTGTTGGTCGGGAGCGAACCTCCTCGGTTTTTGCCTCACCGGTCGAGCCTTGGGTTCGATGTTGAGCTGGTGCTGGGTTATGTCCGGGTCGATCCCCGGCGTCTCCTCGGGGGACCATGCGAACACATCGACATTTCCCATCAGGAAATTAATGAGCTGGAGCTGATCCGCTTCGGGGAGCATTGTCCCGACCTTTACGGTCAGATCAGGCCGGTTCCTTTTCAGGGGTACCTCGGCAAGTTACTCAAGAGGCTCCAGACGCTACAACTCTTTCTCGGGGATTTGGGACTTGACGGGGGCATGACTTCTTTAGGAGAGTAACTGCTGTAAGATAACACCGCCTTGATTCTCCCGGATCACTTCGAGACTCCCCGATTGGGGTTGGAAACTTAATGGCCCGGTGGTAAGTGGACACCACTTCTTTCAACTTGTTGAGCGTTGGCCGGCCGAGGATGATGTTATCAGCCGAGGGTAGGTCGACTACCATGAAGGTGGTCATTGTCATATTAACCCTCGGCTCTTCCTCGATGGTGACAGGGAGGGCGGTGGTCCTGAGCGGGGAGATAGAATCCCCCGTGAATCCAGCGAGTGCTAACGCCATGGGGGTAAGATCCCCATTAGTTAAGCCAAGCTTCCTAAAGGCGTCGAGGTAGAGCACATCGGCAGAGCTCCCAGTATCAACCATTACCCTCTTGATCCGAGCATTGGCGATCTAGACGGAATTACCAAAGCATCGTCGTAATGGGATCGCTCGGCCTCTTCGGGTCCGAAAGTGATTTATGGCTCGAGCTCGAGTTGGGGGCGTTTCTCAACCGCGCTCCGGGCGTAGGCCTTCCTCGCCATTGAGCTGCTGCCGTCGGCAGTCGGTCCTCCAGAGATGACGTCGATCTGCCTCTCGACGGGTCCCCTGGGGCGCAGAGTTGCTTCCCGAGGTTCCTTGAGGTAGCGCCCGAGGTGACCTCTTCGAATCAGGTCCTCGATTTGATTCTGGAGGTCGCGGCAGGTTTCCGTGTCATGGTCGTAGTCTCGATTGAACCTGCAATATTTGGACCGATCTTTGCGAGTAGCTTTCAGGGGGTTGGGCTCCCGCAAGAGACCTTTTTCCCTGATTTGGAGGAAGATCTCGGTACAAGATGTGTTCAGAGAGAGAGGCGGGGGTCTCGGGATCAGCAGCTCTGGTCGGTCGGGCCTCCTATGGGGTTGCATCGGGGCTGTCGAGGTCGTTCCTTAGGGTTGTTCGACCCTTGGCCTCTTCCCATTCATGCGCTTTCCCGTCACTAGAGCTTCGACGGCGATGTACTGGTTGGCACGCTAGAGCATCTCAGGGATGGTCACCGGCGACTTCTCGACCAGCGACCAGAAGAGCCTTGAAGGCTTCAAGCCCATCAGAAACGCCTGCGTGATTAAAGAGGGATGAGCGTCTAGGAATCCCCAGATTTCAGTGGCGAAGCATGCCACAAATTGGGAGAGCGACTCGTCTTCGCGTTGGGACAACGAAAGCAAGGTGGTCATGAAAGGCATGGATCGCACGCTGGAGAGGAAATTCTGCTCGAACTCCCTTGCGAGCTGGTCGAAGGACGAGACCGAGGAGGGGCATAGCCGGCTGAACCACGTTCGGGCTGGTCCCCTGAAGGTGGTTTGGAATGCACAACACATTAGGGCATCGGAGGTGCCGTAGAGGGCCATCTGAGCCCGAAACGCGGCGACGTGTTCTGCGGGGTTAGAGCCGCCGTCGTACACCTCCAGTGCTGGTAACCTGAGGTTGAGGGGGACAGGCTTGTCCCGTATTTCTTGAGTGAAAGGGGATCCTCCTGAGCTGTCTTCGTCCTTCTCGCTTCGCGACTTCTGGAACTCGCGCTGGAACTCATCCAGGCGTTGATTGACCCGGGACAGCTGGGTCCTGATCGAGTCATCTGCTGAGTCGGACGATATGGTGTCAAGCTCGGAGGGGGGCAGAGCGGTCCGATGGGGTGCAGGTATGCCCTGCTCGGGCAGGCCTCTCGGGTCCGTTGTGTGCTCTCGGGCTTCTCCCGCCCCGACTTGCTCCTCGCTCAGCCTTTGTAGTACCGGATCGCTTAGGGAAGTTGCTAGCCGGACAATCTGAGGGATGAGGGGGATGAGCGTCTGCATCATCCCTGCCATTGTTTGCACTTGCTTGGTCAGGCTGAGGAACGCCTCGGGTGACACGACCGAGGGTCCTGTGACATGTCCGGGGGGCGACAACCCCGGGTCATTGAACAGGCACCAGTAGCGATCTAGCGTCAAGGCCGGGATCCCCCCGTCCCTGAGGACGGGGAGGGACCGATCTCCGGGCCCGACAGAGGGGTGACCGATCGGTGGTTCTCCCTTGGGGAGAGCTCCTGCGAGATGCTCATGCGACATGGCCCTCCTAGCGCCAAAGTGTTGGTGAACCGATCGGTGACTTTCGAGGTTGGGACGCTCGCATGGCGTGGGTGGCCGCTTTCCTGCAAAAATGGCCTTCGTCGGGTGATCCCCGACTTTGGCCCCTCTGACGAGCAAGTCAGTCGAATGTTCGATTGTTTTCTTCCTCCCCCTGGCCCGGAGGGTGGCCCGAGGTCTTTATACTGTTGTAAGAGGGTCGGTCGTACGCGGGTTGGCGTGGTGGACGCACCAAACAGTGCCTCAGTACGGATTCTGACTTGACGTGTGGGGGCGGTGCCGTCCCGGGATTACCGGGACGAGGCGTGTCGAATTGTTAGAACCCTAGCAGATTCTAAACTTGGGGTTGATCTTTTTAGGGGATCGACCTCCTTGGAACTCTATAGGGGTTCCTCCATCCAAGTTGCTGCTCAAAGGCTGCAGAAAAGATTCATCTATTGCTTATCAAAAGAGGAGGAATACATGGCTATTTATAGGGCTTCTAAACCCTAACTCCTAATAGGACTCCTACTCAAGACTCTTACTTTTAACCAACTCCTAATAGGACTCCTACTTAAGACTCCTATTCCTTTACAACTCCTATTTCTTCTCTAAGAAACATCCTCCTAACCCTAGCCGGCCTCTTCACCTCTTTAATAGGAGTCGGCTTAGGTAGGTTTTACATGAATGTCCTTCTCTATTAGGACTCTCCTAGCTAGAGTCTTAACAGACCCGCCCTCTTCAAATTAGCCTTGTCCTCGAGGCTGACGATTTGAGAATTTGATCTTCAAGTC
>LVTN01000049.1:178639-272353 GCA_001649415.1 Musa itinerans | reverse complement strand
GACTCCTACTTAAGACTCTTACTTTTAACCAACTCCTAATAGGACTCCTACTTAAGACTCCTATTCCTTTACAACTCCTATTTCTTCTCTAAGAAACATCCTCCTAACCCTAGCCGGCCTCTTCACCTCTTTAATAGGAGTCGGCTTAGGTAGGTTTTACATGAATGTCCTTCTCTATTAGGACTCTCCTAGCTAGAGTCTTAACACGAATGATGCCTTGGGGTACGATCCTGACGTGGAGGTTACAGCCTAATCCAATCTAAATTGTGATCCTATTCAAACTTTGATATATCGAACTTTTAAATGTATATTTTATTGGTTTAAATTTTTAGATTAAAAGAAATATGATGACAGAAACTAAAAAGATAATAAGTTCTAAGGATTTGGTATGAGATCAAACTTTCTCGTGAGTATAAAAACCCAAAGGAAAAGGGTGGGATCAATCATGATCACCATACATACCCATTAGCTGAACCTGTAGGATACTGTGATGATCCCATGATAATAAAGTTGAATGTTGTCCGATGAATTGGTAACACATTGAGAGGCAATAATGTGGTACTAATACTGACTTTTGTACCTTTATCTGCTCACCTAATATCGTATCGACACGAAAGAAGCTTACATGGCTTGGCTGGCAAACATTCGACCATAGTTTTGTTGTCTAATTCATGGATATGATGTAATGGTGATGTGACAAGTCTAATTCGAAGAACAACCCTTCTTCATGTTTGAGTAACATTTGACAATTCCACATAACCCTTCGGTTCGAGTAACATTCGATAATTGTCCGTGGAAACACATGCGATATTGATATGATAATTCTAGTTCGAACAACTTTTCATGTTCCAATAATAATTGACAATTTCACATACTCTCCATATTAGATTTACCCAATCCTCTTATTTTTCTCAAAAGAGAATACTTTTAACTCTTCGAACCTTTCGAATCCCAACACTAACTTAAGTTAGTACCAAAGAGACTTATCGAAGAAACCCCGATATATTTTAAGTTAGTACCAAAAAGACTTATCGAAGAAACCTCGATATATTTTAAGTTAGTACCAAAGAGACTTGTGGAAGAAACCTCGATATATTTTAAGTTAGTACCAAAGAGACTTATCGAAGAAAACCCGATATATTTTAAGTTAGTACCAAAGAGACTTATAGAAGAAACCCCAATATATTTTTTGGATGATCGACCGTTAAATCCTCCAATTATCCTGACACAATGCTTATACTAACTTAAGTTGGCACCAAAGAGACTTATCGAAGAAACCCCGATATATTTTTTGGATGATCCCCAGTTAAATCCCCCAATTTCCTGACACAATGCTTGCGACAAACTTTGTCGAGAACCAATTGACCCTGTGTCCCGATACCTTGGACAACCAAAATCGACATCGACACCAACATCTAACACATTAAATAAATTAATATTATTATGATACAAAACCCAGACCTTTAAGAGAAGGAATATTATTCAGGCCAGAGTAGAACACAAATATAAATGGAGTTGCCAGTGTTCATATCTTGAAGAGCAATTCATGCCATGTCCATGTAACATAGGCAACACACTACAAGCAGGAACTAGCAAGCTAATATCTGAGTGGCTTTCCCAGTTCATAAAGGTATATGTCTCAAAGCACAATTGCAGGTTACAGCCTGCACTGGCAAACAAGAAGAATCAACAAGAAACAGCAAATATATTTCAAAAATTTTGTTCTTATCTATTTAAGATTTTCTCTTTTTTTTTACTAACCAATTACTATTCACAAGCCAACTTGGTACCGAAGCTGGTCAAACAGATGGCAAAAGCCTGGAAGGCCGAGAGTGGATACCTGAAATCCATGGTAAACATATCCTTCGCCACCTTACCAAACTGCAATATAACCTTATCATGATCAGATGGTGCTGCTGGCTCGGACAGCATTGGGGCTCCTGCAGCAGGCTGTATCGCAGATATCAACTGGAAGTTTTTCACAGAAGCAATAGTCACCCGGCCCCGAAAGTTGAGGCACCAACACTGCAGCTGCTCATGCCACCTTGGGGCCTTGTTTCGCAGCACCAATGGCCTCTCCTTTATCTGATCCCCATCTTCACCCTCCCGAGTTCCTACGGTGATATCGGAGAAGCGAGAGCTGTTGAAGTCCATAGAATGGTCTATGATGGAGGACCTGGAGAAGGACATGCTACGGAAGGAGTCCTCCAGTGAATGTGGAAAAAGGTTCTCAGGCTGGCTAGGGACTCTCCCGCCAGGCTCAAGCGCTGATGTGGGAATAGAGTACATGACACAATGCATTCGTCGTGGTCCTCGTGTGCCAAGGACATTCAACTCGTACTTAATCTGGGCAATGCTGTAGCTGCCAGAAGGGACTTTTGGAGATACTTTCTTGGAAAATCTGCGGCTTGTTCGACCAGGTGGGCAAAGGGCAGCCCCACTGTAAGGGGGCTGGGTGTCATATATCACGAATTTTGTGCCTAGAAAATTTGACCTACAAATTCAACAGGAAGCACATAAATCACAGAAGGAAGAATTATGATTCAGGTCTAACGTAACTAGGTATTGACAAGAACAAGATCACAGCCTTTCACATCCAGTACCTCAGTTTTCCAATATAGGTGTTGCTCGACCTTGATATATTGCCAGCATCCATTGAGATAATGTACTCGGTACAGGTAGTCCGACGATTCCTCTTAGCTGACAGGAGAAACTTCCCAGTCTCAGCAAGAACAGCTACAGAGACAAATAAGATCGTAGATGTGTTAAAATAAAAAATAAGAATACTCTACATGCCATAGGCACATGACAAATGCAATAATTTTGTGATAAGAGAGATTGCTGGTACATAGAATGAATGTGACGAGGAACTGCAATACCAAACCACCCAATATCATGTTTGGTCTTTGTGCAGGAGATGAAAAGGATAAGAGGAAATGTTAACGCTGTTACTTGTTACATCTAAAGGATGAATAAACAGAAGAAAACGGGTGATTAGCAATATAAAATGGCATGTCTGGCACAAAATAATTCCTCCAAACAGAAAATGGTCACAAGCAAGCTTTATGGGACCAATTTTACTTGCAAAATAGGTTATCTAAGTATGACAGAACAAAAATAAAATACCTTTAGTTACTTAAGTGGATCCCTACAAATGATATTGTTCTATGTTAGTAACATATGTAGCTGAGGAGAAAAATTGAGATACAAAGGGAGTTAAGTATGACATCCAAGGTCCTATTTAAGTGATAAACCAACAACCCAGACAAGACAGACTACGATGTACCAGCTCGTCATGGAAAAAATGGAAGCACTTAAGAGCATAAATCCGCAAGACATCAAACAAGATGATCATTTCACATATACATGACAGGATTTGACACTAAATTCAAAGGCATGAAATCAGACAGGCACAATCAGAACCGGCATAAGCAGAACAAACGACATTAATGAAAAGGATTTTAGAACAAAATTCTGTAGTATAGTAGGAAATCAAAATAGACCAAGTGAAAGCAGACTTACAAGGGCTGAGACATAAGTAGAGATGATATGTTAATTTTGATTTATCCCTTTTAATGAAACATTGAATGGTTCCATCCCGAGGTCCAGGCTGCAAAGGGTATCAGGAGTCAAAAAGATACAAATCATTACTGTGTAAGTAACTACTGTGTCAGCATAACAAAAATTCAATTTGGTTATCAAGGGTTTACCTGTCCGATAGCAAATGATTCATAGTCACCAAACATATACATTAATAGAAGGATTTCAGTTTCCGTAATAAAGGTCAAATTTTGTGAAACATAGCGAGGGTACCTGTTTTAATGATATTGGAAAAGTGAGCTTTCCACCGAACTCCGGACTCCTGACAATCTCTTTGCACATCTCCCTCCAACATCTGCAGACAGCCGCACAGGCAACAACATACCTGCGTGATGGCCAGGTGCTTTCACTTGCCTCCAGCCTTTTGATCACATCGCGTAGAAGCTCAGGAGGGAGGCTGGCCCAGCGACTCTGCTGGACCACGGGATATGGATCGTGCAGCTCTTGCACAGAGCCCTGGGACTTTCCCCTGCGATGGCCTATTAGCCCTGAAAGCCTCACATCAAAACTCCGTCTTGATAAACTCCCAAAGCCATCTCTAACATCACGAACTATACTTCGGAATGACATCTAGTCTGACTCAGGCGGTAAAGCAAACAAGCCACAGTCAAACCAGCCAGCCCCAGAAGCATATAGCTAGAAGCCTGATACAAAACAGCCTTCTACAAAGTGCCTTAAACTGCATGCAGAACAAGGAACCTTCTCTAAAGATTGAGAGGATAAGATGTAAAGCAGAACAAGTTTATGAAGGAGAAATTGACGTAGCAGAGTTCATACCTTTTTATACTAGTAACTTTCTATTATTATTTAGGAATTTGGAAGCATTTCCATCTTAACCCCAATATGTGCAGTAAAAGTTAGCTGAAAAAATGAACAATGCATTAACTTCAAAACATCACCCATCTCATACAGGAACATTGCAGAAGATGAGATTGAAACAATTTTCAGTAAAGAAAAAGAAGATGAGCAACTGGATTTAAGAATGTCTATACACCAGCTAAAGCCATGTATTGAAAGAAAATCACAGACACAGTTATTGCAGAGTTTAACAATAGATATAATGAATATGACAAGTTACTCAATTATATATGGTAACTATAGCTTGAAACTGATACACTACATCTAAAGCTCCTAACTTAACCCGATTTGGGGCAGCAGGGTGGGTATAATATGGCTTCAAAATGACATTTATCATCAAACACGTCCCCACTGTACAAATTATTAATAAAGACAATGACTACATTGGATATAAAAGCCTGACACGATCTGAATATATGTTAACCATAGAAGCTTGTCTTCTCCACAAACAAATTTTACCTGAGAAAGGATTGGATGAACTCAGATGGGCATATGAAAAGTACCAATTAAATGCTATCTTCTACACATTCAATTTTTATGGAATACTTAACTTTTCATAAAGAAAAAGAATTAGAAAAGAAGAGAATTGACGATTTTTAATATGCAGAGAGGAGAAATAATGAGCTCTACTTCAAATAAGAATTTCCCGTTCATATCTTCCGAGCACAAGCAGCAAACTTACACCTTTAAACTACCCTCCTCAGTCCTCACTTATATCGCAGAACGAAATGCCGCGAACTGGAATGCAGAAAGCACGGACGCGATAAAGGAGAAATGCGCCACGGATAAAGAATCGAGCTTTCAGAGGCCAAATCTAGTTTAATAAATCATGATTCTCCATTACAAAGGAAAAAAAAAAGAGTAACAAAAACACCAATTATAAAGAACTCCCACAAAGTAAAGAAATCCAAGATCAAAGCTTTAGGTCTAGAATTGGAGGGGTCTTCCATGTATATCCGTGATTATTACCCCAAATATCCACACAAATCACTGCCTACGAGCTACAACCAACACCATCCAACCGATTCTGATCCAAGAAAATAGAACGCTATATTCCTCCCAAGAAAAGCACATCCCTAAGTACCTCGAATCGCTTTGACCGAAAGGCAAAATCTCCAAGGGAGAACCTCGCAGGGCGGCCCTTTAGAACCCCAGCCCTGGATAGGATGACACGAAACGAATCGCCTTCGGCAGGATCGAGAAGACGGAACTCAGAGCTCCATTCAATCCGATTAAGAGGAGGAGGAAACGGCGTAGAGATTGATGTCGGCGAAACGACGGTGATGTGACTCCGCGTTCGGGATTGACATCCCGTTCCGTCACCGTCACGTTGAGAGGGACCCATCTTAACGACGTCAGCATTCCGTAACGGCTCCGCTCGTCTCCCTCGCGTGAGCGCGAAGCTTTCACGTATTCAAGCCGTCAGCACCGTCTTTGAGCACGATGGGTTCACACGATCCACATAAATCAAGTTTGGGTAATCTATTATTGGATTCAAGACGAGTTCTAATGGAAGAGTTCGTTTTTGTTCTTTGACTTTCTCTCTGGTTTTTCTTTGTATTAAGCTTCAGCTTCTGATGTCGAAGTGTGATTCCGATAGAGAAGACGAAGCCGAGAACTCGAAATTGGATTGCAATGAATCAATGAGGAACAGACTCACAGACACACTACAAGAGGATAACACCGAGGATCAAACCAAGCTCGAGAAAAGCAAACCCCTCAATCCAATGCGTTCGACTCCGATGCTGTTGGATTTGGTTCTCCTCTCTTTGGGTCGTCCTCGGATTCTGCTGCAGTGGCTATGCTCGTCTGTGCCAACTTTGCTTCAGTTTCTACCGCTGCAATTGGCTTCTCAACAGCTGCGCGATCGTCTCCTTTCAGTGGTTCAACAGTAGCTGCTACAACAGGTTCTTTGTCTACGATTGCAGTGTGTTTGTCGTCGGTTTCAGGCGTCGCAGCATCATCTTCAACCTTCTCCAGTTGTTCTACGACTGCAGTTGATCTCTCAGCAGCGGCTGTTGCTGTTTCTTGCTCTGCAAGTAGCACAGCTGAATTCTCAGCTTCTGCAAGTTCCTGTGTTTAGCATGAGATGTTGTCTTAGTTTGCTTCTAATGTATCTGACTTCGACCAAACAGATCGTACCGCCACAGTTGCAGAGATTTGGAGTTGCTCGATGGGGTGTTCTTCCTTGGGTTGCTCCTCTGGACGTGCTGCCTCTCGGAGTTCCACCTAAACCAAGAGAACAGAATGACGTGGTCTAACAATGGATCCAAAGTACGAAGAAGAGAGCAGCGGTCGCTTCACCTCGCTCATCAGAACGCCGAGAGACCGGCGGTCGGTCTCCCCTCCTTCGTCGCCGCCGCCCCCTGTTTCCTTCACGACATCATCCTTCTTTTCCTCGGGCATCGTCTCCTCCCGCGTCACAGGTGCGCTTCCTCTCTCCGTTGCATTCGGCTTGGTAGCACACGCACCCATGTCTCTCCGTCCGTCCCTCCCCTCTCTGCGAAGAATGGAGGAAGAAAAAGAAGAGAGAGAGAGGAGACAGGAGGTGGTGATGGGTGAGTGGAGACAGATGGGATTGTCCGGCACAAACGAGGCCATGTATGAGTCCGCTTCATTGCGGAGGGGCGTCTTCCAAGGCAGCATAGGCTTTGGATAAAGAAACGAGGGTGTGGGGTCGTGTGGCGGCCGGACAACTCGATACATCCGCCATGGTTTCCGAGGAGAGCGACACAGTGGGTGGCACACGGAATCGAATGATACTACTACGGTCGTCGTGAGGTGGCCGATCGACAACATCTTCTGTATTTTATGCGGTGGCCGGTTGCAGGAAGGCTGTGTATGGTACTTCTCCATGATGCATTGCTATGCGATTGATGAGTTCTATGGTGCGGCTTAATTTATAAATCTTTAAAGCTTTTTTTAATCCAATCCAACACTATAAATTGGTTACAGTTTATTTTTTTTGAATTTTTTATTTACACAAATAGCTAGATTTGATTACCCATCTAATTTTCTTTTGAGAACAACTCTCATTATGATATATTAAAAAGAGTCTATTAAGTTAACACATTTATATTTTAATTTTTAAATTTATTTATTTACACAAATATCCATATTATCATTTTTTTTAGAGAATAACTCTCACTATGGTATATTAAAAAGAGTAATGCTACATTTAAGAATATATTTATATTTTTAATATGAAAAAGAGGTTTGAGTGAATGTATAATTATAAAAAGCTTCAAGTGTTTGGTAAATAACAGATAAAAGTTCTATTTTAAACATATATATACATTAAGATAAGTGTTGTCTAATAAAATTATATTTCAAAAGTCTATTCAATATTTTATGATAAATTTATCCTTCTAATATTTTTAATATTTATTGAAAAGTATATATATATTTTATTTAAATTAATAAAATAAATAAATGTATGTAATTTTAAAAAATTGTATGGTCCAAATATATAATAAATAAAAAAATATAATCATATAAATTATTTTGACAATCTTGTAATTTTAGATAAAATTATATGATATCTTCAAATTTTGAAAAATTACATAAGCATATTGCAAATCCTGAAATGCTAATGCTATATTCATTTGTTATTTATCAAGTACTCAAACCATTCACAACTACACATTCATTCAAATCATTTTCTCTAACTGTATAAAATGTGTATTGAGGTAAGTGTTGATAAAATTATATTTATTATTTTATGATGAATTTATCATTCTAATGTTTTTTAATATTTGTTAAAAAATGAAGACATATTTTTTATTTAAATTAATAAATAAAATAAATGAATGTGTGTAGTTTTATAAAAAAAAATGTATGGTCTAAATTTATCCTATAAATATTGAAATACTAATGCTATCGGAAGAGCATATTTCAAATATATATTGGGACCTAGACGTATATGTGAGCGCTTAATGGTTATTGCACTGTTTCATAATTAATATGTGTCATGATCATTTATCTGAATTCATATGAGAGCATATATCATAATGAAAGAAAATTATTTTTTATATACTTTTTATCTTGCCTAACTATTTATAAACATGTAATTAAGCTATGCAGAAGGTAACCCATCACTTCCCATGCATCATTAGTCAGATAGTAGAATGATCTATCATAAAGTCAAAAAAAATACTATGATGATTATGTTGCCTCATATACGTTACATCCCAAATTTATTAAAAAATTATCATTTTATTATTCATAATTTATAAAAATATCTATAAATTAATTTTTTTTATCTTTATAATATTATTTTTTAACTAAAAGATAATCACATCTTTCTAATGGGGTCATAAGTGATAAAAAAAATCTACTCCACCTAAGTCTTAAATTTATCATAAAATAAAAGATTACTTTAAAAATAAATATAGAATAAAAACACCTCCGTAAAATTATAAAAATATTTTTTAATATATATGAAATATATAATGATAATTTAATATAAAATGATAATATGTAACTTTATTAAGAAACTTATATATCATAAAAACAATGATAATCATTATACATTAAATAAAATAATACATAAGTCATGTATAACACATTTCGATAACGTACAAAATAGTTAAATAACAAAAACATATATTATAGTACACTCTCTTAATAATAGATGAATAGGCATGAGATAAATTTTCCCTAATAACAAATAGAAAGAACATATATTGTACTTCAAACAACGGATAAAAAGAATCATAGATCCCTCACTTGTGAAAGTAGGGACATATTCCTCTTAATAACAAATGAAATTATCTAACCATCATGTCTTATAATCTACTAATTCCTAAAGGGAATCACTTATCTATTCTCGATAGGGATACATAAACAATCATGATCATTCGTATACATTCGTTTATTAATCCACACATACATTCAAGTTGTATTATAAAATATTATAAGGGACCATGCTTAATGTATGATTTGCTAGATTATTCATTAGTGGTTCTTGATAGACCCATAGCTTATTTCACATATTGTACTTCCAATATAGACCACTTAGCATAGTCACATAACAATCACATCAATATCATCAATTTAATATAAAAATTAAAAGAATACCAATAATCATTTTCAAATGACATATCTAGATAACACTTTTAAATTTATTAAATCATAAAGCCATAAAACATTAATATCTCAATAGTCCTTAATCAACCAGAATTAGAATTGGAATAACCCAACTAACTTAAATTAAGCTAAACTCAGTTAGGTACAAATGGAACAAACCTTAAATCCTAACTCATTTCGAATCACTATAGACTAGTCTAATTTATATTTAATTAAGTCAATTGGACTTAAACAAGTTAGGTTGGTATGGAATTATCTTAAACCAGCTTGAACTGATCAAACCTGTCAAATTCAATCAACTAACAAACTCAAACCAGTAAAAGGAAATGAAATTAAACTATATAACATAGTGTTAGTATAGATCGAACCAACCCATCGAAGCCTTCGATAGGTTATTTGCACTGCACATGCCTATCCTAATTTGTACTGAAGTATAATGGGCTATATAGAGGGGTCGATGACGTGCCTAGCGTTAGTTGCATAGTTGGGCAGGTCTAATTTCATGAGCTAAGCTAAGTCTCACTTACGAGTTAGGTTAAACGTTATAACTGAATTGGGTCATCCTTGACTCATAGATTGGGTCATATATATCAACATGGATCGAGTTATGTCTGACCACATGTATTTAGTCATATGAGTTAAACCATTTACGATCACACTGACTATGTTGTATTAACTGCATAGGCTATGTAATACTTGGTCATATGGGTTGGATCATGTATAACTATATTGGTTGGATTATACATAACCACATAGGCTAAGTCATGCTCGACCACGTAAGATTGAGTTGTATATAACTATATAGGCAAAGTTATGCCTAATCATATGGATTAGATCATACCTAATCACATGGGAAAGATTATGCTTGATCATATAAGTTAATTTGCCCAATCAAATTAACTCATGTATGACCCCAATTTAACTCCTCCCTCTTATAATATTATATTTTTAATATTTTAAAAGTACTTTAAAATATTACAAAATAATAATTAACATTGCATTCATTTTATTTCATGAATTAGCTAATTTAGATTAGTGATTCTAAATTTAAACTAGTTAAATTATAAAAATTCACACATAATTCATTAAAACATAAATATGTTTAATTAAATGATTAGAATTACTATTAAATTAAGTAATTATTCTAATATCACAATTCAATGATCATTATTTATTAATCATAAAATTTTAAAATCAAAATATTATTATATTTCATACAAAGTATAATAATTCTCACATCAAAAAATTTAAAATATAAATAAAAATTGATAAAAAAAGAATAAAGGATCTAACCTCTCATAAAAAAAATCCTCTTATTGATCCTCCCACTCCTTGGTGAAGAAGGAGAAAGAGGAGCCCCCAAAATATGAACTCTCCCCGAGGATAAATTTAAATTTAATTTTACTTTAACAAACAGAGATATAATTATAATATTTATTTCTTATGGTTCACACATAAAAATATAATTTGAACTATTTACTTTATAAAAATGACATCACTCATAAAAAAATTACTAATTAATTTATAAAAAAATAAATTATTCACATGATTAAAAAAAATAATTTTAATTATTTTCTTAACCATACTATACAAACAATGAAGTTAATAATTTAAATAAAGAAATATATTATTTATGATAATTTGATTTATGTCAAGGAAGAAAAAATTATTGTTGATTATAATATATTTGTCTCATGTGTGATTTAGGAATCCTAAAGCGTAAAAAAAGAATTACCTTTCTAATATTTTTAATATTTATTCAAAAGTGAATACATATTTTTTTTATTTAAATAAATAAATAAAATAAATAAATGTATATAATTTTATAAAAAATATATGATTTAAATATATAATAAATAAAAATAAATCATATAAAATATTTGTTAAAAATAAATAAAAATTATCTTATAGAAAATATAAATCATATTAATTTCTTATTAAATTATTTGATAATATTATAATTTTAAACAAAGTCATAGGTACCATAGAAAATTAGAAAGTTACATAAATATCCTATACAAATGCATAAATATCCTATATAATTTGATATTATTAAGATAACATCAGCATTTGGGTATTTTCAATATAATATCTATGTCAAATATGATTTAAAAAATTATCAAATATCAATTCATATTTTAAATATACATCGGGCTGGATGTATATTTTGAATGCCTTCCCAAACACTTAGTGATTAATGCACTATTGCATGCTTGATGTGTCTCATGATAATTTTTTTGAATTCATATGAAAGCGTCTTTCGTAACTAAAGAAAAATATATTTTTATTAATAATAAAAATACTAAAGAGATAATCTTTATATAATTTCTATCTTAGCTAACTATTTATAAATATATAATTAAGCTAGGCAGAAGATAACCTATCATTTCCCATGCATCATTATTCAAATAGTAGAATTATCTATCATAAAATCAAAAAAATACTACGATGTTTATGTTGCCTCATATATTTGTCTCCTATGTGATTTAACAATCCTAAAGTGCAAAAAAAAAAAAAAACCTAAAGTATCTTTTCGACACAATAAAATAATATATTATTATTATTTTTATACTCTTTCACAACATACATATCATAAAGAAACTTTTGGTATTTTTATACCCACCATACACAAAATCAACAAATCAGGCATAATCTCATTCAGTATTTTGTACCTCATCTTGTTTTATAAAACCTTTATATCAAATAACAAAATGCACTCATAATAAATTTGTTTGCACGAATAATATAATCTTAATATGTATTGGCATTAGATTGAGATTGGGTAATAAAAAAGATACATGGAAAGTATCATGTAGCAAGTTCCCATCCACACCGTCGCGTCTGCCTCCGTGCGCTTTGAGATTCGTTAACGTACTTGATTGTCCTATTTGGGTCGTCGCCGTCCAATTGGGGGAGGGGGAGAGAGATGCCGAAGGTTTCGGCTACCCGCTGATCGATGGAAGCCCACTGGGTGGATTGAAATGCGACCATCCTCGCCCGGGGGGAGGGAGGGGGAAGGAATTCTTGTCGCCCGTTTGGAGCTTCGGAGGAAATCATGCAAGCACTTGTTCCGAAGAGCGTCTCGATCGTGCGGATCCCCTTCGGCAGCCCGTTTCACCGGGTCTCGGCGCTCCATTCCACTCCAATCACCCTCGCAAAGTGGAATAGCAAGTGGGATTCCAAGGTCGGCCTTCTCTGCCCCACTCTCATTTGATGTATTGTTTGCGTGAACTTTTTATTCGTTTTGCTTTCCTTTCTTCTGTGATTTTGGTTCTTGTGTCCGTTGGAGTAGTCATTTTTCTGAAGGAAAGTAACAGTGCCTTCATTTTGAGGGGGAGCGGATGTTGTTAACAACTCGGGGTGGCACCTATGTGATAAAATCGGGGTTTATGCCGAATGCGTATGAGAACGATCGACATGGAAAATGCAGTGATTTAGGTGGTATTATTGACAAATGATGGAAAGGGAGTGAGTTTAGATGGTAGTGATTCGGAATCGAGGTCAGTGTTGTTCATTGCCTTCGAATTTTGGGCGACGTATTTGAATATTGTGGATGCCTGATTATGTAAGTGGACTATGAATTGTAGATCTTTGGAATGAGGAACTGGAGACAAACCTTTCAGTACCAACTCGCAAAGAATTGATTGTTATGTGAAGGTCGAAAGCTTTCATAGTTTCATTCAAGAGAGGGCGCAAGATGTGTGGATACACAGTAGAGCATGGATGGGAACTATAAACTTAAGATGTATAATAGCATATGGGCAGATAATACATACAAAAAGGAAGAATGAAATGGTAGGCGACAGAAGCAATACTATTTCCAATATGAGGTGGACCTAATCATGTCCCTTCCTTCTCTTTAGATGGATGCACTATTTTGAAATTAACCTAAAATTTTCAATTAAGTCATCCGTGGTCAGTACATGAACATGTAGAGGTTATGAAGCAAGGTGGACCCTTTTATTGCCTGAGCCTACAATTCAGGTGCAGAAGGCATGCCTTTGTTAACCGTCTAGTTTAAACCTTAGCTAAAATGAGGCTCAAAACTTATGGTTTGACTTGCTAAGTTTGTAGTTGAAGCAACTAGTTTATACTTCATAGGGTTAATCATGGTGTTAATTTGTCATGGATGGATTGTATAATTATCAGCAGTTTTTTGCTTCTTCTTTCACTTAAATGAGACATTGGAGAAAGTATTTTATTGTGTTATGGTTTGGTTCAGTTATATAGCTTCAAAGACAAGTCTATCTCTTTAATCTCCATATAATGGTTACTGTCTTGTAAATTTGCAATAGGTCATTAGTTAGTGAATTTCTTGGTTCTTGTTTTGTAATAAATATTTCTGGTAACTTATTAAATTCAATTCAGTTTTGGGCTGTCCTTTTGATAATTTTATGTGGTATAAATTCAATAATCTGAATAGCTGCAAGGCCATTATTTAATTAAACCTTTGCATTTGAATGTCTTGCTATTATTGTATATCAATGGGTTTCTTTGTTTTAGCATTCTGGGGGCATGTGTTAAACTGTAGTGGAAGTTGCTATTCATGCCTTCAAATAGATATTGCAGTATTTATTTACAATCTAAATATACTCACTCTGCAGTCTGCACAACTTTTTTTTTTTCAGGCTGATAAAAGTGGTCCAAAGCCATCAAAGGTATTATATAAAGCTTCCATGCTCGTTTGATTCAATTATTGTGTTTATCATGTTTGCTACTTTGGTGATATAGGTCAATGGCATCCACATAGGTCAGTGGACCTACAGACAGATTTGCAGAAGTCATGAATCTTAACTTAGCATCCTTGAGATGGATAGATTGATAATAAAATAATGAAATGAGACAAGCAATAGTGTTTCCTGACTATTTTACTTCTAGGACAAATTTAGGTTGTTCAAAATTTTTAAAAATGATAAAAAATATTCTTCTAACTATCATTCTGGACCATAAAAGTTCAGTAAATGAGTCAAGCATTTTTTGTCTATTGAAAAGTATACTTGTAGGACAGTTCTTGTTGTTCAAAATTGAAAAAGAAAAGAATTTCTATAGGTATTAGTATGAGCTGCAGAAGAGTTTAAGCTATTCAGTTATTCAGAATTACTAGAGATACTGCTTCTCTCAATATATTATATGTTATGATTGTTCTAACTCCAGACTTTGGACAGACATATGTGAGATATGCAGTTCGCCAAAAGCGTGCTGAAATAAAGAAAGCTCTAAAAGATTATCTTCTTTATGGAAAACCATCCAAGCAGAACTGTCAGGTGTGATACATCTATTGTAATCTAAAGAATCTTGGACTTCTGGCATGTTGCCATTTTTTTTCTATCTTCTTGCACTCTTCTTATCAGTTACTTCTGGTAGAATACTTGTTTAATGATTTTGATTCCCTACTTCTGGGAATTTTATTTCATTGTCTGTCTGACATCTGGCCTTTTTCTATTAGGACAGAGACTTACATGGGTACGATGACACCTCAATATCTAGAAATTTTGGAAAAACCAAGTTCCACAGTTCATCGAGCCATGGAAAATGCAATCATAGTAGCAAAAGAAGTGAGTTGCTTCTTGTAATCTTTTGGGATAGTCATCTCTTGTCCGAATTTCAATGACCTTTAACAGTTAGATTTTGTTTCATTGTTTCCGAACTAGTATTGTCCAAGTTTTGCTTTAGAAGGATGACATATTCATTCTGGAAAAAAAATATATGATGCCTTAATCTTGATATCGATGGTAATGATGAACTTAAGAGGATCATATTTATGATGCTATTTAATTGGCTAATTTGAAGTTGAAAAAACAATTATATTAATGATTTTAATTCACTATCCAGTATGTTGGTGACAATTTGTGGTTCTGAGTAGGAATGTTCTGATAACAAGCGTTAACATTTAATTTTGTCCTTCCTTCATGCTCTGTTATTATATTTACTGCTTTGTTGCAAATAGAACATAATGCCACATGATCATATGACCTTCATTTGATAGACTTTTGCCAACTACGTTAAAATTCTGCAGCCTGTGCTATGATGAAGAAACAAGGACATGGCACTGCTATATTTGATAGTTCATTTCAGAATAAAATATAAGTTAAAGACACAAAATTAGTTGAAATCCTTGCCTCCAATCTGTTTACTTTTAGAAATTTTTCATGGCAAAATGTTCACAGTATACAAACATATTGAAACTAGAAAACATCCTCCCTTCTTTGTTTATCTTCCTCTTTACTGAGTCTCCATGGTGGTGTGGTTGTGATGGAAGCAGCTGCTGTGATGTTAAAGTGGTGGAAGTAGTTGTGGTGGTATGGCATAACACTGACGGTGATGGCAGAAGCTGTATTGTAAGTGGCAATGGAGGTAATAGGACTATTGATGGTGGTAATGGGAACATTGGTTTCAACTTAAGCGGCAAAGGCGGGGTGGTAAAGTAGCCATCAAATGGTCATGATAATGGTGATATTGGTGGTGGCGAACTGATAATGCTTGTGGTGTCACTGGTGGCAACAATTTGCAGCAGCAACAATGATTGTTGCTGAAGTTGTTTGGTCTGTTGAGTATTTGTGGTACAACTTTTGTAGAATGTAGACTAAACTATTTGGAATGTTGGACGCCCACTGTTCATGCAGTAGATGCAACTTGCAACATTGTTTTAGAAGGCTTTTTTGATCTTTGTATTACTTGTGATACTGTTGTACTGTGGAATTGTGATGTACGCAATTGACATTTTGGATGCTTTGCATGCTAGTTACTGTGGAATTCTTTTTTCTTTTACAATTTTTCATATATTGCTAATTGATGTTTGATTTTGTTAAAACATAAGTTATGTTTTATATCTTACATCTTTACTTCCCATTGCTGAATGAATAGGCAGGCAGAAAAAGAACAGCTCCTATGATGAAGACTATTATGATAACCCGGAGACAATTTATGAAACTGTCTTTGGTGGACACAGAGGTTTTACCAGGTCATTTGAGTCGTGGGCGAGGTGTCATTTTAGCAAGTCAGGAACACAATTTGAATGGAAGGACAAATCTAGATGGGAAAACACTCGAAGCAGAGTATGGAGTGAAAGTGATGATGAGGACAACTTAACGGATGTAGGCTCACATTCCCATAGGGTTGCTCTTGGGTTACCACCAACAGGCCCCCTGAAATTAGATGATGTCAAAAGCGCGTGAGTTCTCCAGAATTTCTCTTCATGTAGATCTGATTCCACTCTCTGTTGCTTAATTAAACTTCTGCTTCATGCAGCTTTCGGATATCTGCTTTGAAGTGGCATCCTGACAAGCATCAAGGCCCTTCACAGGTCAGCACTTCTTTGTTGAAAACTTTATGTGCTATAGCTGCATTGGTACGCTATCATGACAAGGATTTGAGCCATGTAAATGAACCTTGGTTGAAACTATTGACCAACAAAATCTGTTTGCACGTGTTTGAAATTACCTTGAAATCATATTGTAACACTTCCTACCCTTTCACATATTTTCCATATTGGTCACAGCATGTGTTTAGCAGACTGCAGCTTCCTTTTATTCTCCTTTTCTATATGATATCCCTATTATAAAAAAATTATATAGTGCACTATGAGAGATTGTGTAACGGACTAGCTGATTAAGTTTGGAGAGCTGGAGGCAGTAAGATATACATAACCATTGATTAGAAGATAAATGAAGTTCAATATGCAGAATAAAGAGTTTAATAAAACAAGAATAGCTCACATTAGCATAGGATTTTTTCTTTGTCGAGGAAATCATTACCCAAGTGCCTTAATAGGTCTTGTATAAAGCTTTATAGTCCTCTCTCATATCCCGTTGTGCTTTCATTTGAGATTCTACTGATATTTTCTAACATCTGCAGTGAAGTAGAAAAATGAAAACGAATTAGAAAAGAGGAAAGCACATCATTACCTCATTTAATGGGGCCAAACTACTGATCCTTTGCCTTCCAAAAATTGAAAAAAAAAGAAGCAGTTGGAGCATATAAAGATCCAGGCCATTCAAGCTTAAGAAAATCACTAATGCATAGAGGCATGATTAATATGGCCTGAAAAATGTAATTATAATTGGCTTCCTTGAAGCAGTTGGTTCATTGCAAATGCTCAAGTGGTTGGCTTTTTTTTCCCTCTGTTATTAGGATTCAAAATTTCTGCTTTTGTTCTGTAACTAATATATAACCTTTTGATGCAGGTTATGGCAGCTGAGAAATTCAAGCTATGTGTCGATGCATACAATTCTATTTGCAGTGTCCTCAAGGCGACATAAGCTCGGGGTGTAATGGATATTTCTTATAGCCACTTCATTCTTTTCATTCAGTTCTTTGGAGCTCTTGTTCTCCACTTGAAATAGATGTAGAATTAATTCTTCATAAGCTGAAACTTTCTTTCAGGTCTGATAATATTTACACCCCTTGTTTCTTCCAAATCTGTACGCTATATTGTATCAGAATCTCAACCTAACCCATATATAAAGCATGGGCAATCTGATGCTCCTGTATCTGTGTGCATTTGCCTTGATATGTCCTATTTCTTTAGGGATTCTTCATTCTGGTTCTA
Organism: Musa itinerans; assembly: GCA_001649415.1. Lineage (NCBI taxonomy): Eukaryota > Viridiplantae > Streptophyta > Magnoliopsida > Zingiberales > Musaceae > Musa > Musa itinerans. Next base: position 254,259 of record LVTN01000049.1, on the reverse strand, counting down.
TACAAATCCTTAAACAACATAACTCGCATAACACTGTAGCTATTCAACTTCATATTGTTGCAATGTTTTCTTTACAGATTTTTCTTGCATAACTTGCAGAGCTGTAAGTTATCCACAGCTCTCGTTGCATGTTTCCATTTGATTGGTGATGACAACTACGTCATTGATACTTTCTAATATTGCAACCTTCAGCTCTTTGATGCTTCCATGCCTGATTTCAACTTCATGTATATGCTTCATATATATCGCCAACTTCATAAATGCGAAATGTTCTTCATAAATAATCGCAGAGAATAATTTTATCGAGGATAATATAAATTTATTTCTTTATTTTTTTTACTGTGGAATGTAGTGACAAATTAATTTTATTGTGGGATATAAAGCCTGCGTTGAGCTGCCACAGTGGGCCATGCATTGAACCGTGTCGATTTCTGGCTAGACCGGTATAGGTTGTTCCGTACTCATATACTAACACATTGTATGCCGGTATGAGCTGCGATCCCGAGTCGGGGTTGGGGTTGCGGGAAGACAGGTGGAGTAATGCTCGGCAACCGCCGGCGCGAGCAGTGGGTTCAACAAACACCGCCGATGCACGAGCAACTTGGCCGACTGGGCTGCCAAGCTCGGCACTGCCACCACAGGCGATGAGAGCTCCTCGCCTCCTGCAGCACCTGCATCAAATCAGGCTTCGGCCGTCACCTTGCGTCGTTCTCTGGGAGGAGATTCCTGCATTCTTTGGTTTATCTTTTGCCTTGGAATGCTCCACTAGCTTCCACAAGTTCAAAGCCACGCCAAAAACCAAAGGCAGAAACCCTACATCCATGGACGGTAGAAAAAAGCCATTAAAGAAGAGGGGGAAAAAAATAATTGAAGGCTTGAAAAGATAGATCACTAGAACTTCGAATAAAGGTTCTGGTACTCAATTGGCAGCATTTGGATGGAGAACATGGCATAGAAAAGGATAAGAGTACTGGGAATATTACTGCTCATCATGATTTGTGAGAATCGAGCACGCAAGTCGAAGGGAGAAGCTCAGTGGCAGCTCCTTATAGTGTGGTCGCTGATTCGAATCCCTTCGCACTCGATCGGCTCCTTCGTCGAGGTATGACTCCTCCCTATGCCCTTTCTTGCTCTGGTTTTTTCTTTCTCTACTTGCGATCGATGCTCCTGCAACTTTTCTTGTGGAGGCGGGGAAGGTTGCGCGTTCTTCCATGCGATTTGATGCCCATTTCCTGCTCGATTCCGTGATTTATCTTTCTATTTAGCTTCTTACTGGTTCGTTTTGAAGTGAGCTGGTTCTCGATCTCGAGTTGTCATCACGATCCCTATGCTGTGCTCCTGATTTCGTTGTTTGTTGTGGGGAATTAGTTTGCTTTTGCCTGTGGTAAATCCAATCTGGTTCGTTCCTGCTTACAAAGATCGGATGAACGGGCGATCTGCTATCTTAGTCTTAGTTTCCGGAATCACCTTTCTGGTCCTTTCTCCCTTCCTTTCTCCTTTGGGACATCACGCTAATATATTTACACTCTCTGGGTTTTGTTCTTGAATTATATTAATATGTGAGTTGAAGTATTCTGAAATTATGTTTGTCAATTGAAGTGAAGGATATCTCTCCATAACTCTTCCATGGACCACATGGCATAAGCAGTATTTCTTATGGCAAGAGAACTAACATAAATGCAAAATGAAGTGCTAAGATCACTTTTCTACTTGCAAACTAGCTATTCTTTTTTGACAAGTTAGCATACTTGATGACAGCTTAGTGATCAATCAATTTTCATGGTAGAAAAAAAAAAATTATTGAACCCTGAAACTTTGTTTGACATTGGTCATCTTCCATCTTCATGTTGGAGATTTTTTGTTTAAAGATTGATAAGGCACAAAGCTTTTTGAATGCTATATTACCTTATATGTATTTGTTTATTAGCTGCTTGAAAAAATGTTTGATATGAAAATGATCTTGTAGTGCTATAACATGTTGTACTAGATTTTCAATGCAGAAACATGAGTGAAGAAAATGAGACTGCCTCGAGAGAGAATCACCCAGTTCCACAGTTGAATGAAAGGATTTTATCATCATTGTCGAGGAAATCGGTTGCTGCGCATTCTTGGCATGATCTTGAAATAGGTCATTGTCTGATACACAGCGGTTACATTTGCATCTGCTAATTTGGAACAACCTTAATTGACTGACTAAACACAAATTTGGAAGCAGGTCCTGGTGCTCCTGCTGTGTTCAATGTTGTAAGTATTCTTTGAACTCATTTCATATAGGTACTTGACATGATATAAAATCAAACTAGAGTGAAAGTAGTGGTTTTACTTGACAAATGGAACCGATGCCAATTGAGAACCCACATCTGATCAGAGTATGTTTCTCTTTTCTTTTTGAGCACACAGAGAGAAAAGTTGAGTAGAATAATGGGGCTAGAAAAGCACATACTTAACTGGGTGAGAAAAATTATGAGAATAATGGAAAATTGAGAGAACAACTCAAAACATATGAAGAAAAATGAGGCTACATAAGCACAATTACTCCACCAGATGAGAGGAGCTTTTGGAGTAATGGCAACTTGAAGGAACAGCTCAAAACATACCCAAAAAACTTAAAATTTCAAAAATAATTAGAAGTGACTAAGAGAGGGGGAAATGCTGCAATCAAATTCTCTATCCATCATAAAAGTTGAATATATCTCTGAGAAATATATTCAAATCACTCCTTTGTTTCACTCTTATTCTAATCCTTCTTCTTCTATCTTCAAATAGTTACATGGTGCCTCAGAATTTGCTACAGTAATCTAACATTCATTTCTATGGTTTTCTCTATTTATTTAATAGCCCTTGCTAACATATTTCCAGCCCTTGTCGTTGTCAGGGTCTTCTTGATTTAAAATATGTAGGTATTAGTACTGACAAGTGTTGAGAAGTAAGCTTTCTGATTGATAGAAGATAAACAATCAAATTTATATTTACAATGATAATGAGCATTCTTTGCTACCTTGCAATCAAATTTATGTCAATCATTAAAGGAAGTGGAAGAAAGAGTTGGAGAAAAATATGAGAAAAATTCACTCCAGCAATCTAGCAGTTGGTTGTCTTAACAAGTTAATGGTAAGCAAAGTTTTCTTTCTTTCTTTCTTTTTTTTTTATACTTGATGATGTGAAGAAGTATTGCATATTCCCTAGCATAAGTTATGAAGTTCATGCAATAAAGTTGGAATTTTGTATGTTGGAAGTATCCATTAATGGATGTCGGCAAATTTCAAGTTTTGCAGGCATTAATATTAAATTATGAATTTCTGTTAGGCACTACACCAAAATGTCCAAATTCCATTCTGTAGCCCAGGCTCTCATGTAGCTTATCCACATCAGTAAGTTCTGATCAATTTTGTGGTTTAACCACAGCTTGCTTGCTTGTTGACTGTCGCTCTGTTTCAACTATCTTTGTTTTTTTTCCCCATGTGCCTCAGAAAATTTCCATTGTCATGCTCCTTTGACATGTTCTCTTTTCTTGTTTCCGACCTGCGTTAATCTGGAAAAAGGATGTTATCAGGCAACACTTTCAAAAGAAACTTTTGACTTTATTTACCTTCAAGTAAATTGCATTATATGCACCAACATTTACCAATCAGTTCAAGGAACGTTGGTGGGGAAATTGAAATTTCAACACCATTAGGCAGACAGATTTTGCACTGATGAGGACAAAAACCAAGCAATATCTCTTATTTAAAATGATGGGGAAGATTCTCATTTACCGCTTACTATTTCATTTCAAACCATTTTGTTAGTTTCTGTGGTTGTTTAGTCAATATCATATCCTTTTGTGTATTGACATAGGTTGTGGAGATAACAAAAGGAAGTAAAGTCAAATATGAACTTGACAAGAAGACAGGTCTGATTAAGGTGTGTTTATGTGCTAACAATCTTCAATATATGAAGCTCCACAAGACAGCTACTGGTTAACATTTACACTGATTTTAGTTCACTTTGTTGCATATAATGTGGTGGACTCTTTTATCCGTTTTTCTGTTGTCCAAAATCTTTCTGCTGATACAATCCAATCGATGCAAACTTCCCAGGTTGATCGTGTATTGTACTCATCAGTAGTCTACCCTCATAATTATGGTTTCATCCCTCGCACACTCTGTGAAGACAATGATCCAATGGATGTTTTGGTCCTCATGCAGGTCGAACCTTATTGCTTAAAGCCATTTTGCACTATACCTGTGGAGTCTGTTGGTTGTTGATTTACTGAATATGTAGGCCTTGTCAATTGTAGATAGTGATTGTTTATTTATTTATGAGGATCGTTAGTATTTATTGCAAATAAAAAATATTTGAACAGGAACCAGTTCTTCCTGGATGCTTTTTACAAGCCAGGGCCATTGGTCTTATGCCTATGATTGATCAGGTAATGACTTGGATAAAGAATAAATTGTGAATCTTATGGCTCTGAACTAAAGTGCTCAAACTGGTTTGCCTGGAATTTAGGGGGAGAAAGATGATAAGATCATTGCAGTCTGTGCTAATGATCCTGAGTTTCATCACTACAATGATCTCAATGAGCTGTCTCCCCATCGCCTTGCTGAGATACGGCGTTTTTTTGAAGACTGTATCCTGTCATGCCCCATCTTTTTATATATTAATTAAGCTTCTGGTGTAATCTCGCTTTACATTTTTTCCCAGGAGGAATAAATGCTAGAATCCTTGACAAGATCTTCAGACAAGAAGAATGAGAACAAAGAGGTAGCAGTCAATGAATTCTTGCCTGCAGATTCTGCCCGTGAAGCCATCCAGTACTCGATGTAAGTCAGCTCAAGCATTATATGCAAGTGAAAACATTGCAAAAATTTTGGTCATGGGTTGATACATTTCCTGATGAACACAATTATGGTTTGTAAAAAACTTTAGAAGAAAAACCATTAGAGATGTAAACTCCACAAACACTGGCTTTATGTAATATTTTAAGAAGAGTTATGTACTATGTTAATTGTGATCATCTAATTATAGTTGTTGATGAATACTTGCAGGGACCTTTATGCTCAATATATTCTGCAGAGTCTGAGGCAGTAGAGTGGCAGAGCTTGTTGGATTGACTATGTTGGTTATTAATCTTTACCAAGTCAGTGCTGTTGGCTATGTTTTCCTCCTTCCCCACTGATCTGATGAGAGGGGTCGAAGTTTGCAATAAGATAATCAAATCTTTTCTCACTTTGTGACTTGAAACCATTTTATAAAGCAAGTCCTAGTCTGAGAAAGGATACACTTTAATTTAAGTGGCAGCTTTTTCTAAAATATTTTGGCAACGAGCTGAAACTGGATGGTTATGCTAGGGATATGTAAGGAATGCTTGTTGATGTATGTATTTCTAATATGAGCTTGTTTTCTTGGTTTAATATGGTAAGCTTGATTTAGTAAAGAGGTAAAGTAGTCAAATTATTGTTTCTTTTCCTTTCTGGTGGCAGTGTTTGTAAGAAGACTTACTCAGCTGCTCGGTCCTATTTGCTGCCGGTACGAGGTTGCTGTAGATCATGTATGGTATGTTACCACATTAGGTGTATTTATTTAGATATAAATAGATCATCATCTGAGCATAAATTGGCTGAATTTTTGTTTTCTCAGTTCCTACAAACCTTATTTGATACTCCATTTTCTGAATCCTTGTTTTGATATGAAGCCAAAAAGTTGAATATGGAATATACGGTGGTTGTTTTCTATACATGTTTCTTGTATATTTACATTTGATTGTCTGATTGGGATATCGATTCAGAGCCAACTGAGGTCTTTTTAGCATTGTTGTTTCAGATTGGTGTTTGGAAGTATCAAACTCATCTAATTCAAGATATCTAGAATCTTACAATACCTGCATTAGGGTTATACTCGATAAAGTTAGAACGATAAAGTGTTTCTGATGTTTAAATTAGTCTTGGTTGTGAGGTATTGGTTTCTGTGCTTGTTTCATATTAGTGTTTGGAAGTATTGAACTCATTTGGAAGTATTGAACTCATCTAATTCAAGATGTCTCTAATCTTGCAATACCTGCATTAGGGTTATACCTATAAAGTTTCTCCGATGTAGTCTTGATTGTGAGATATTGGTTGAATGTCAAGTTCTTGAATGCCAAAGATGTTGGGAAATCTGGACAGCATCACATGCATAATGGAAAAACAGAAAATAAAATATCAGATTTTTTCGCAGACAAGGTTTTATCGTCATATGAAGATTGGTGCGTAAAAATCGTAAAACTTGAAAAATTGCATGTGTTAAGGGATGTGTGTTACCAAGGGAGATCGTATATATTTGAAATCCTACATATCTGTCGGAGAGGATGAATGAGGTAACTGTGCTCTCTACAAGTGATCCACACGATAGGGGCTACGAATATGCTTATCAAATCGCTGTACAAACTTCCTCTTCATGCGCACCACGGGATCAAGAAGGGGTTGGCCCTTCTTACTGTCCACACGCTCCAAACAGGGGATGCTCGCTGAGAAAAAGAGGGGGAGAGGAGAATAAGAGGTGACAATCAAAAGGGGTCCAGCTTATGGTTCGTTGGTTCCCTCGTATTTATAGAGGCTCATTTTCAACTTAACCATAACGAATCTTGTCTTATTGAGTACTTGATCTCCATCCAGCTACTTAAGCATCTTAGATCAGTGGATCTCTGCCCAATAATCTCTCATTGGCTCTCATCCATATGATCCAATAATTCGAGGACTTATTAGATATCCAAAAAGATAGGGGCTTCAACAGATATTTTATATTCGAACCTCTACTCGTCGCAACACCTTCCATATGTGTGTGACCCTCTAGACTCAATATTGAGTTTGTTGTGAGTCATACCTGTTAGAACTCCTTCTAGTTTAGTAAATTATTATCTTCGTAATAATTCACTCGACTCATCGACTACGGACGTATTAGGCCACTACGTCGTAGTCCCCAAACGATATAGAGGAATCTAATCATTTGGACATTTATGTCCTTAGTTACCATTATATATATAGTCTCTTATCCATCTAATATCCTAGAGACCGTATACCGGGCATGGTGCTGTCAGGCCCATACGGAATCTGCTCGAGTCTCGCTTTAATCGGATTCTTCCGGAGCTCTTTCTCTCTTAATCCAAATGACCTTGACCAGGGATTTACCTGAGCAAAAACACATAGGATATTCCTCTCATGATGCCGAGAGCGGATGATTCTCTATTAATACTCAATAGCCCTTGTAAGATTGATTGTCACTTCTAACGATTGGTTGTGCTAGATCTGGAACTTCCAGATGTATAAGTCAAGTTTGAAAGAGTGGAGTACTCATACATGATATCTTTAATGTCTCAAGTTTAAGAACTTGAAACACCACTAAGATGACGAATTGTTTGACAATGAGATATCATTAATCATCCAACATTCTGTGAGTGGATCGATCAGTGAACTCATTCTTCAATGAGCACTTGCATTGTATCTCTAGTGTCCCCACACGAGTAACTATGAGACCATCCGCCTCCATCATATGGATGAGTATACAACATACCGGTCTATCTAGTTATCTCAATGTTCCACTCAAGTAACTTATAACCAAGATTATTTAGGGTCTGTATTTAAAATCAAATTGGTCTCATTATTGTGATCTTATCATGATCCGATTCTCATTGTATAGCTCTATGAACATCACAATATATACAACAAGCAATATAAAGTGAAAAAAATATCAAATAAATAATAAACAAAAAGAGTGTGTATCATGTCACATATGTCGTCACTCCTGTGATTGGCTTGCAGAACACCTATGACTAGCAAAGGATAATAGAGATTGAGAACTTCAAAGGGTTTAGGAATGCATTTGAAGGGTCTTTATAGTGGGTATGTCAGGAACATTATGCTCGAGGTTATCTTCATGCCTGGGACAGTAATGTGCTTTTCTCGATTCTATGTGTAATTATCTCATGTCAAATATGAAGAAAAGTGATCATATTTGTAATGTCACATAGATGACATCGAGTTTATCACATGGCATTGAGATGTTAGTTATGTAGTGTTAAGGTATTGGTCACGTAGTGTTGTGGTGTTAGACTCGTGGCATCGAAGTGTCAACCACGTGGCTTATGTGAGTCACGTGACAACGAGGTGTTGACTACATTATTCTCATATTACTTGCCCCTCCTTCATGCCTTGATGAGTGCAATGGAGTTAGGGCATGATGAGATTTATGTATGATAACCGACATCAGAAAAAGATCATTCAACAATCTTGCCATCGAAGGGAGCATGTTAGGTTAATTTCATTGTGTTGTCATCGAGATAAGTGCTTTAGGTCATTTTAGTTGTGTTGTTATTGAATAAAATGCTTTGGGTTGTTTTGGCCATGCTATCCTTAAATGGAGTACTTTGGACTGTTTCGATCACCACATTGTTGTCGAATGGAGTGCTTTAGGTCGTTTCAATCACAATGTTGTTGAATGAAACACTTTAGACCTTTTCGATTATACTGTCATCGAGTAAAACGCTTCGTGTTGTTTCAAGTGTGCTATCAGATTCAGAATCTCGATCCGCCTAAAGTCAATGTGCCGCTTGAGCTTCTATTTTATTATACTAATGAAATATGATCATCCTATTTTTGTGTGGATGATGGTAACTGAAATATGATCATATTTTAGCAGAGATCACGAAGGAGGAATCCAGATGAGAAAATATTCAAAGCAGAGTATGGAGTGAATTGAAGTTAGATGATGTCTGAAGCTTATAAGTTGTCCAGAATTCCTCTTCATGAAGTTCTGATCCCGTTCCGGATATCTGCTTTGAAATGGCATCCTGACAAGCATCGCGTCCCTTCACAGGTACTGTCTTCGCTTTCATTCCATCCTCTGCATGGAAAAGACATAAGCTCTCATCGTGCACTATATAAAATTTTGATGATAGGCATATCATATAGAAAAGGATAATAAAAGGAAGTTGCAGTCATGGCTTTCATTCCATACTCTGCTTCGAGTTTTTTCTGGATTTGTCCTTCCTGATCTCTATTATTCTGCATACAACCTCGCATTCGTAGTGTTGCATAACCAAAGTCATCCTTCAAACCAAAGGCGATGGAGAAAGCCTTTGTTATGATGAAGAGGAGGACAAGGGGCTGGTGCTCGATGAAGACCAAACCCATAACAAAGGATCAGCTGCAACAGTCTAAAATAGAAGGAAAAAGGTATTCTCAATGCCTTGTGCTTACATTACTTGAAGCAAGTTTTGCTCCGTGCCTTACAGGTGAGAAGATTTATTATAATGACAGGTTACATGATTAGTTCGACTCCACAGAAGCATCTTTAAATTAAGCAGTGTACTCAGCAGCATACAGTGCTTTGATTTCCTCGACCTCATCATAGCTGCCAAGAAAGATGGGCGACCTCTGATGTATCTTCGTGGGAACCAAATCGAGAGCCTGCATAAAACATGAATCGATTCATGAAAGCACATCAGGTACCCTCTTCGGTTCATATCACAGTATCAGCTAGAGTTCCACTTTGGTTTAGAAATTTCTATAACCTAAATTGTCCATTATAAGTAGAATATGAGATGCATGCATTCACTGAAAGTCATGAATGAGCGACAATGGAAAGAGCTCATCCGACCAAAAACAACGATGAGGTGATGAAGGTCCTAAAATATGAAATTATTATGTTAAGCATAGTGGCTGATGCAGATGCGAAAATGAAAAAATTCTAGGTGAAAAATATTCATACCCGTTGCTTGCCAGTAAAAGCTTGACCCCCTGCTTGTTCCATCAGAAATGACATTGGAAAGACTTCATATAGAACACTGTTATGTAGAGAAGCACCACATTATCCTCATGAAAGTTCATTAAATAAGGCATCTGTGTGTCATGTGTAAACACGATGATCCCCCTATAGTCATAAATCGGTACATACCGTAGTTTCCCATTGGGACTCTTCTTATCCGCAGGGTATAAAAAGATGCCTCCATAAAGTAGTGTACGATGTACATCGGCAACCATGCTGTAGACAAATGAGCATCAACCATGACCATGAGATAACAGGGTCTGTAGATATTGTCTAATCCATAATTTTGCACGGGTAAATTAGAGAATAGCAATGATGAGAGTCAAAACTTATCATATGTCAAACATCCTACTATGACACCATTGTGAAATGTATCATCATGCAGATTAGAATTAGGTAAAGCAATGAGACTCCAAATAGAAGAGCATTATGACCTCAGAAAACATATTCAATATTTTACCAAGGTGCTAATAAGGCAGATAAAGTGTCAAATACCTTCCAATATATCTCAGAGATTTTGGTGAGTCTCCATCCTTGGGGAACTTGCATTTCTCGACATACCTAATAATCAATGAGTGACTAGGGATTCTGATCAAAGAGCTCAGTATGTATCAGTAAATTGTTATACATACTTTGTTGTAGGTCCATCCCAATTCTTGGCATTTCCTTCATTCACTGAATATATTTTGCCCTTCTTCGGTATCTACAGCAAACAACCACTATGTTGTACAAATCTTTTTACGTCAAGGTACAAAGAAGATCATTTCTGAGACTCAGAAAAAAAAATTTATGACAGAAATAAAAGTTTCTTCTGATATATCAGCAATTAAATTAGATTCAGAAAACCTTAATATCTGGATGGGTCAGTATGAATTCCCCAAGAGATGGATCTAGAGTGAAACCATTCACACCACTCCCGGTGCTCAGTACAAGCTGCATCATAGAAATAATGGTGTGAGAGGGTCAGAATCAAAGTAAAACAAGTGACCTACTGCAAAGGGATGTTTGCAGATGCTATAGAGGGGAAGCAGGCTGCAGGGCATCTGTGATAATTTACCGTGCAAGAACTTCCATACATGCAATAGCCAGCTGCTAGCATATTCTTCCCTGGTTGCAGTACCTCGTCTAGGGTCACATTGTCCTTATCTTTAACCATGTAAACGCCAAATATCTGGTCAAAGAAACAACATCCTAAGAAATGTAATGAAGAACACAAATCTGGATTTAAAATTGAAGTAGAGATGAGTAAATGACTATTACTGCTCATGAGGGCATATATAAGATCAAAATAGTGTCTTGAACTCAGTAGTTCATCCAAAATCCTCCATTTAAATACATTGCATGAAATATGGATTTTAACAAATCCATTAGAACCACTTCTTTAGTACAATTTTCAATATATGTATCGACAAACATATCGTACAATTCCTATTAAACCTTATCAAGGTTTGGGCATTGAACCATAATCTTCGTGAGTAATACATCTTTATATCAAGAAAAAGAAATTTCATAAGGAGTATGAGGTACGTAAAAGGACTAAGCCATACCGTTCCAATAGAGACACCGCAATCAATGTTCGAAGAACCATCCAGAGGATCAAAGACAACACAATATCTGCAAACATGGGAGGATCGCGAAAGTTCAGTGAAAGCTAAGATGATCAACAATGTCCAACCAAAGGTAACGACGTACTTTCCACGTAGCAATGGATCCACAAAAGTTGCCTCTTCATCCTCCTCCGACACCAGGATGCACTGTGAAGTAGATTGAATCCAAATGAGCACGTCTTCCAAGCTCAATCAGCGAAAGAGGATACACAAACCAAGAAGAATTGCTTTAAGACTCACAGTCCGGCCACTGCTTATCAAAGCTTTGACAAAGACTTCATTCGAAAGCACATCAAGCTTCTTTTGCTCCTCTCCCTGCGAAGACAAATCGCAGTCAGTTCTACGTTGTGTACGTTAGAGCCCAGTTGAGTCCCAATATGGCGGAGGTAAAGAAGCAAAGTACGCATGAAATAGCCGAATCCTTTGAGTTCAAGAAGAACTGACCTGAACATTCGTCTCTCCAGCAAGTCCTATGAGCTTAGCCAGCCCAGCCTGTCGATATAAACCAAAAGAGGGAAACGGGAATTACAATTACAATTACAATTACATTTGACAGCATTTGCCAGGGAATTCAAACGAAACCCTACTTAGGTTCGAATTTGTGAGATCGAGAGATCGCTTCTTTTTGCCCGAATCGGGAAGAGAAGAAAGATTCGAAAGGATACGGCGTCGAAGGCCGAACTAGGATGAGAGGAACGCATGTGGTGAGAGATCAAGAGGGGTGAAGGAGAGGAGCTCGAAGAAGCGAATCAGCAGATGATCGAAGAACAAAAGGGGGGAAAGGAATGGACCTTGTTGACGGAGGAACAGACGAACTTGCAGCCGAGGACGATGTGGGAAAGCAGGATGGAGAAGTCGCCGCGTGATTCCGGGTGCCTCGACTGCTCGTTCAGCACGTACCTCGTGATCGTCATCAGGTCCGTCCGATGCGCCTCCGCCTCGTGATCCATCGCAACCACCAGTCTCTCTCTCCGCCCAGCCGATGCTTCTCCTCAATCTTACCTCCACCTTCGCATCAATATCAAAGATACATACATACACATATATAGGTGACGAAAATGAGACAGAAAGGAGATGAAGATGGAAGCAAAGGCGGAGGGAAGGATAGGGCTATCCGACCTGCGAACGCGTCGGCGACTCTCGTGGTTGGCGTGCGGATAACGCTCTTCTCCCCTGCCGATCTCTCCCTCTCGCTCAATAGTTTGAACTGTTTGTGTGCTGAGGAACTAACCAATAGTGACGATCCGACGGACGGTTATGGGACTGCCCCTTTTTGTCGTCTCTCCCAACAGTCCGTTCAGTTCGAGGATATATATATACACACACGTTAGTATGTGTACACATGCAATATGCGAACACTAATTTGGCACAGAAGCAAAGGCTGAGAATATTTTGGGAAGAAACCTTATTCGGCCTAATCTTTTCATTTCATTTCATTTAACGTGAGAGATGGGATAGTCACGGGTGACGTGGGTCAAGTCAAAGATATTAACAGATAGAACGCACATGAAACAGCTCCTCATCCACCTTTAAAGGAGGCCGTGGACACACGCAGGAGTATTGTAACCCTTGAGTAGTTGCTTAGCTGTTTCTGACCGAGGCTTTGCTTTGAAAGTTGATGCCACATAGCATTACTCGCATACACGCAATCCCATGTGACATCAGATGGCCGGAAACACAATACAGTCGAGACAAAGTTAGGAGCGGGAAACCTGCGCTTGGCCATGGAGGCTGACATAATAGACCTAAATCCCCGATCGACCCACCCGAAGGGGCGGTGAACACACGAGATGGGACGGGCCTCAAGCCCTCTCCCCGCGGATCCGGCGAGCGAGCTGGATGTCCTTGGGCATGATGGTGACCCGCTTGGCGTGGATGGCGCAAAGGTTGGTGTCCTCGAAGAGGCCGACGAGGTAGGCCTCCGCCGCCTCCTGTAGGGCCGCCACCGCGGAGCTCTGGAACCGCAGGTCCGTCTTGAAGTCCTGCGCGATCTCCCGGACGAGACGCTGGAACGGCAGCTTGCGGATGAGCAGCTCCGTGCTCTTCTGGTACTTGCGGATCTCCCTCAGCGCCACCGTCCCCGGGCGGAAGCGGTGGGGCTTCTTCACGCCCCCGGTCGCCGGCGCCGACTTCCGCGCCGCCTTCGTCGCCAGCTGCTTCCGCGGGGCCTTGCCTCCGGTGGACTTCCGGGCGGTCTGTTTCGTCCTCGCCATCGATTGCGATCGTAGTCCGGGGAACGAGGATCGGTCGATTAGGTCTCGATATCGAGAATTGGGCGTGGAAGTGGTGGAGACGGGCGGAGCGATGCGCATTATATGGTGGGAAAGAGGCGGGATTTTGGCCGGAGGGATTCGGGTTTTGAGGTGCCGCGTCGATATGGAGCGTCGGATCGGGTCACCACGAGCGGTCCAGATTTTGTTTCACGGAAGCACGCGGATCGCGATCACGGAATCTCGCAGGTATAAAATATTATTGGCAGTATTCTTTGACATAAAGATAATAAATGTTTTAACAAAATGAATAATTGTAAAAACCTACAAAGCAAATTTCTTTATATCTTCAAAACATAACAAACGCATTCATTTATTTATTAATAACTAATGATAAAAGGAGTAATGACTTTTATTTAAAATAACAATGCAACCATTGTAATGCAATTTGTTTAAAAAAATAAGGCAACGATTGCAGAGTTAAGATTTGGGCCACGAATGTTTGTAGATAAATTGTGATCAGGGTAAATAAAATTTTATCTTGGCAAAACCACATATTTTCACACATAAATGAACATAAAAGAGGGAATTGCTAACAAATTATATATATATATAATCAAGGTCCACAATATCGTACCAGAGTTTCGACCTGGGCTCGGTACGGTACGGTACGGGTGTACCGAGCATTGTAACAGTATACTGTTTACAATGCTGCAGTGCATTGCTACAGTCTACAGTCGAAAATCGATACGTACCGCTCGGTAGCGAACGGTCCGCGTACCGGTAATCTGTCGAATCGATACGTACCACCCATACCGGACGGTACACATCGATACGACAGACCTTGTATATAATGCTAGGGTTGAAATTAAAATATTTACAAGAAACTCCCCGCCCAAGAAGCAATGTTCGACATTGTCCATCGATATATTCACACGGAAGCTAAAGTGTGTTAGTGAGTTTGAATAAGTAAGCAAAGCGATTCTTGTTGCAGGGTGTGGAAAGGAAAGATTCGGAAAAGCAATGACGAAACATGTAGTCTTAATTCAATGTATGTATGGTAATCAAAGTAAGCAATGACGAAACATGTAGTCTTATACTTCCAAAAGAAGCAATCGTAATGTATTTCTCCTAATCATGTAGCATTAATTCCATCTGTTGGTTTGAGCTATCATCACATAATATCTAAAGAGTAAATTATTTTACTTCAAAAAGAAAGAAAAATATCAATTTATTTGTGAATAATGACAAAGTAGTAATGGTTTTTATTCAAATAAACCATTACAAAATCAAGAATTTGGTGACAAGTGTTTATATATCAATTGCAAAAGTGGTTTATGGAAACTTATCCGCACAAAACCTCTGCACAATCAATTCTCTGAAATACAAAACTAAGGAAGGTTTTAGATAGTAGAAACATAATAATGCAATATGAGAAAATTTTATATTTAATATATGGATGTACATACAAAAGCAACAAAATATACATATATCTACTTATAAAACCAATTTTATAATTTGTGAAGAAGACAATTAGATATAAATAATTTTCAAGATGGGAAGTTTATTTACATAGATAACATTATATTCGAAATTGAATGCTAGATTATATCCCTAAAAAAAAAATATAATTATAAATAATATTAGATTCTAACATGGATGATTTTTTATTACGTTGTCCAATATCAAAATCTAATCTCATGCACTTTAAGGATCTCATGGATCTTAAGATTCATAAATAAGCATATGAGGTTAGAGATGATGCTCGGACTCTTATAATTCTTTTAAATATATTAATTTTTTATTTTATATAATTAAATATAATTATCAATCAAAATCTTAGATAATTATTTTAATATAATATGATAAATAAATATTTAATTAAGAAATAATTATAAGAAAAAAGAAGACCATAAATTGAGTTGACTTTTGTTAGGTTAGATTTTGATTATCCGAGTTTGATGATAATTCAAAGCCACTATTAGGCTATTATGTTATCCTCTTTCTCTATCTCAATCTTATAATGTCACTAATTAATTTATCATCTTTCACTATTAGGCTATTATGTTATCTATAAAACTATATTCAAGATTTTCTCAATAAAACTCCTTCGAAGCTTAGCTTAGGCCAATAAAGAATTTAAGAGATTTGATTAGGCTTATCAATCGAAAAAAATGTATCTTGGGATTTTAGGGTATACTTAAAGAGCCATTTTGTAATGAGTTTCGAGTGTTATTATCTTTGTAATATGTGCTAGTATGACATCTAATATCATGGCTTATCTAAAAGTTTGTTTCATCTAGATAAAAACATCATGAGTCACTTTTTATCCCTTCAAACTCTTATTTTAAAATAAAAAGGAGTATAGGATAAAGTTAATACTTTGGCTCTTATAATTCTTTCAAATATCTTAATTCTCATATTATGTATAATTAAATATAATTATCAATCAAAATCTTAAATAATAATTTTAATATAATACAATAAAAAAATATTTAATTGAGGAATAATGTTAAGAAAAAAAAGATTCCTAATTAAGTTGACTTTTGTTAGGTTAGATTTTAGTTGTCATAGTTAGATGTTGATTAAAAGTCAACTAGGGTCCTTCTCTGCCTTTGTCCTATATCACCGATTGATTTCTCCTTTTTCACTTCTAAATTATTTCGAGATGTGCAAAATTACATCAAGAGTATTCTCGATAAGGTCTATTTAAAGCTTAGGTCAATAAATTATTTAGAGGGTTTGGTTAGGCTTACCAATCAAAATAAAATGTATCTTGGATGTATCTAAAGAACTATTTTATAATGAGCTTCATTTGTTGTTACCTCTAATAGTATGGTATGTGTTAGTTATATAAAAGATAGTGTGTATCTCTTGGATCTAACTGTAGTCATGGTGTGTCAAATTCGAGACATGATAACATCCAGCTTGCTCAACCACATACCTAAGTATTGGCCATATGGTATTAAGATGTCAATTGCTTGGCATCGAGGTGTCAGCCACAGGTGTTGGATATGTGATGTTGAAGTGTTAGTTTTGTCATCATTCTCATATCACTTGTCCCTACTTTTGGACTTGCTGAGCATAATGAAGTTCAATCGAGAAGTGACCTTTGTCGGATCACCATCGTTGAGAGTCTCTATTAGCCTTTACAAGCTCCGTTGCTTTGGTTGTGCTCGCCTTTGCACTATACTTATGGATTGGTTTGGCTTCAGACATTGTTGAAATGGACGATAAGTCGATTCTACCTCACACATCGTCAAAATATACTATGGGCTGACTCAGCTTTGTATGTTATTGAAATGTGCTTTGGGTCAATTTGATATTACGTGTCATTGAAATACACTATGGGCTGATTCAATCTTGCATGTCGTCAGCCACTATCAACACGTGTGAGACATCATCAGCATCCTTCCCGTTGATAGGCATGTGATCTTGATCATTGTATGATATTTATAAAGATTTGGTTCCTGACATTCCATCATATCAACATGACACTAGGCTAACATGGTGTCGTCCAAAGCTTCCTATGTTGGTTGCTTGGATCATGAGAGATTCTAAAAGATCATAATGACGACTCGAATAACTCTCGATGACCTATGCCATGTCAACCCTTCTTGAACCATCTGGTAGTTGAACAAGTGTTTAGTTAAGTTGAATGGTTATCATCAACCTTTATAAATAGTGGGTCAAACTCGTTCATTACTCTCGTGCCTTCAAACAATTTTTGAAGCATTCAGACCTTAGCTTTCGAACTCCTCCATAACTTTCGACGAAAGTCTAAATATCTTTTTCTTTCACTTTTTCCTTCAGCTCTCGGGACTTGGATGGGTCACTAGTTCCATCGCCACCCTCAGTATGAGTGGTAAAAACTTCCTCCTCAAAAGGGGTCAAAGTGATCGTCTCAAAGGGAGTCTGTACCATCAAGAGTAAATCCTTCAAAGTGTAGAGTCTCACCCCATTCGATGGACTCGTTCAACTTTGACTTGGTCATGTTGGCTTGGATTAACATCCGAGAGGTCTATCACATTTCAATCTGAGTTCGAGCTATTTACCACTTGATCAGGTGATTGACCCTATGAGTCATGACACTTCTTTTGCACTACCATTGATACACCTAGTGAGACTCAATTTTCTCTTGTATTTTATTTTATCAAAGCTTTCCAATACTGAAGTTCTCACCCATCCAGATAGTGCTAAACTTTTGGTGTTATATTGCAGAGTTCATTGGGGAACTCTAAAGGCTTCATATTGCCTCGTTGCTGATCATGTTGCTTATATGCTACAATGCGTGCTTTAGAGGTTCGACATATTTCCTCTCTATTCGCTTTGGTTGCAAAGTATAAGGGGCTCCAACCTCTAATGAAGGTTGAAAGAGGAGATTCTTTTTATTTCTTAAAAGAATGGGTGCTTGACCAACTTTAATTGTCCACCTAGGAGTTTTTTTAATATCACACTGAGGTTGAAAGAGTTGAAAAAGAAATAGTTATGCATTGTTCTTATTCTTTTCCAATCTGTCGCCATCCTTCATATGAGCGAGCAGTGACTTGTTGAGACATGTCTTGGTCTTATATCTTAGAATAAGTTATTGGTATCCTCATTTCTCTATTTAGATTTTCGCTGTCTTATGACTAACTTTATTTATTTGTATACATAGATATCTATGGCAATGTTATTCAAGACAATGCTAGGTGAAAAATAAAGACTAAAATTATGGTGTCATACATTTTGGTAAAGGCACACTTGGAGGAGGAGGTTAGGCAGGAGCAAAGCCGCTTGACCATGAAGATTCATGCCTCCTGTAACCTTTGGATTGAACACCTTGGAATGTTTGAGGGGGAGAGGAGGGTTCTAACACACAAGCACTAATTGGGACTTTTGTCAATATCCTCGTGTCAACATTGATAAGGATATGATACACCCTCAACAATAGATCGGGCTCATTCCACCTTAACCAAAGGGGAGTCTCCCAAAGCGATTGGATCCCCTTGCTCAAAGGGGAATTAGTGGGAAGATTGATGACTACAATAATAACAAACCCTCATAGTCCTCTCCTATGAAATAATCAACAGGAGCGAGCTCCTTGGCACTCATTGATGACCTACCATCGATAAGTGTATTCAAGATTTTGCCCATGTAGTAAAACTCGAACTGTTGTGAATTGATAGAATAGGTGCCCAAAAGAGACAAGGGTGTGTTCACCCCCTCTTGGAATATAACCGAGACAAGTTAGTCTTAGGAGGTTCTATGGGAGGCTACCTGATAGACGTTTACAGACACATCATCATGGTGAGCAAGTTAGACTCATTTTCTTTTCAACTTTTGCACATTATTGTCCTCTCTCCAACTTATCTTCTTATGTGATTTCATCGCATCGTGGTGACAATGATTTATGAAGCATGGGAATCCTTAATTAATATGGTTCATTTACTAAAGGAGAATGAAAAAAAAAAAAAAGATAGATTGAAGAATAAGACAACCAACATGGATCATTACTATGACAAGTTGATGCTAGGTGAATGACACTCCAATCTTAGATGACCAACACCTCGATGCTAGGTGGTTGATACTTCGATGTCGAGCGATCAATATCTCGATACTATGTACTTAAGCACATGATCGATTGAGTAGGCCAAATATCATGACACCCCATGTTAGATACATTATAACTATGGTTAAGTTCGAGATAAGTGTACCACCTTCTGATATATACTCTGAAGATAATGACACTCAAATGTTACTTCCTATAAAAGGACTTTTTAATATGTCCTAATATATATATATATATATATATATATATATATATATATATGTCTAGCAAAATCTTTGAAATCTTTTACTTTAAGTTTTAAAGGGATTTTAATATCCTTCATGCAACATGCAACAATTAGCTGATGATATCACGGTATGACAAAGGCAAAAAAAAAAAAAAAATCCCGATTAATACTGAATCAACATCCACTGAATAAACTAAAACTGACTTGCGACTTTCTTTCCGATCTTTACTTGTACAGCTTTCCAACTTTGTGAAACAAGTCTAGAAAGTAGGAAACCTTTTCTTGCATAGGCCTTTTCCAACATGATGTTATCCCATCAATGCTATATATTTTTCATCAGGTTCTTCGTACCACCATGGGTAAGCAAGCATTTGGTCTAGTAATAAACTTGCTTTGACCCACCTTCCACTTTTATTCATCGATACCCACTATTAAAAAGTGATCGATATTTTCTGTTTGTGGTGATAAATCGGCTGTCAATTCATCTAAAAGCTCAAGTCAACGAACGAGATAAGATTGATTCGTGTTTAAAGATAGATAAGATTTGTACTCCTTTATATCATCAAATATTAATAGTGTTGACTTTGTCTCTACGGATTACCATGCAATCTTCATATGTCAAGAAGCTTTAATGGTATTATTAGTTAAAGACTTCGGGTGCTAATGGCTTTGTCATCAATAACGCAGCCATTTTGGAGTCCAAGCGGTGTTGGAATGCGATCATTCTCGCGAGTTGATGCACTCAGGGTGAGAGGTCTGCCTACATCAGGATTTGGCGTCTGACTTCAATCAGGGTTTATGATACCACCATGCTGCAGCTCGGCGACCTTGACTGGGACGGTGGGCCCCACGCCGTTACGCCGATGTAGGCGCGATGGAGACCGTGTTGCCTGTCTTGGCCGATGAGTCAGCTCTGGTAATACGGGCTGACGACACCCTGGAAATTTTCAAGGGTGACCCGGTCCAGCTGCATTGGCAAGCCAATGGCAATACGGACATTATGACGTCTGTCCGCTGCCCTTGAAATGCTCTTACCGACTACTTCTGACCTCTTTCTCTCTTTTCCGCCGCCCCCGTCTCGGTCTCTCCTCCGCCTACCGGAGCCGGCGGCGACAAGATGCGCGAGACCCACGCGGCCGCCGACTCAGAGGCGTCGGGACTGGGTGCTCTGCCGCCGGCGAGCCCGATCCAGCTCCTCCCTCAGGACGTGCTCCACAACGTCCTTGGCCGCCTCTCCCTCTGCGAGGTCCTCGCCTGTCGCCCCGTCTGCCGCACCTTTCGCGATGCCCTCTCCTCCACTCCCTTCCTCGCCTCTCTCCCCCCTCTCCGCCTCCTCGCCCTCCGCCACCCCCGCGCCGCCGCATCCCCCCACCCTTCCCTCCACGCCCTCGACCCTTCCTTCCACCGCTGGATCCGCCTACCGCTGTCATTCCTCCCCTTCCCGTCCTTTTCTCCCGTCACCGCCTCCCCCTCCCTCCTCTACCTGTGGGTCGACGCTGCCCCTTCTTCCGCCTCCGCCGTGGCCACCTTCGCCAAGAACCATACCAAGTCTCTCGCCGTCTGCAATCCCCTCACCGGATTCCACCGACTGCTCCCCCCGCTCGGCTCCGCCTGGTCTCGCCACGGTACCGTCCTCGCCGGACCCAACGGCGCCGTCCTCGTCGTCACCGAGCTAGCCGCCCTCTCCTACGCCCCGAGCCCTGACCGATGGCTCAAGTTTCCCCTCAGCCTCCCCTCCAAGCCCCGGAGCCCGATCCTGATGGCCGACTCCGTCTTCGCTCTCTGCGATGTGGGCACCCCCTGGCGGAGCCAGTGGAAGCTTTTCTCCTGCCGCCTCGGCGACCTCGGCGGAGTCCGCGGCTGGGCCCCGCTCGAACAGCAGGAGTGGGGGAACGTGTTTGATATCTTCAAGCGGCCGCGGCTACTCGCCGGGGCAGGTGGGTGCCGGCTCCTGCTGATCGGAGGGCTGAGGTCGTCGTTTGCGGTGGACGCACCGTGCTCGACGGTCCTGATCCTAAGGCTGGATCTGGCGACGATGGAATGGGATGATGCGGGGAAGATGCCGCCGGAGATGTACCGGTGCTTCGGAGGCGGCGCCTCCGGGCCATCAGTGGCGGCAGCTGGTGGCAATAATAAGGTGAAGGTCTTTGGTGGAGATGGGAAAGTTTGGTTCTCAGGGAAGAGAGTGAAAGGAAAACTGGCACTGTGGGAGGAGGAGGAGGAGGTTGGAAAGAGTGGGGGTGGTCTGTGGAGTTGGGTGGAGGGTATTCCAGGGTACCCTGAAGCCATGTACAGAGGTTTCATCTTCGATGCCGGGTTCACCGCAACACCTTGAACAAGTCAAGGAACTGGTGAGCTCTTCTACCTATATTGTATGTAAAATTCATAATTTTGTATGATTTGAGTTCTGTGTTTCATTTTGCATAGCTGACCAAGGCATATACTGATCTATACTCAGGACTCCTTAGCACTAGGTGGGGATTTTGTTGGCGTCCTTGCAACTAATAAAGGGTTGACAAACTATTAGTTCATCTCAGGTTGTAATCACCACTAATAAAGTTTAGTGTTCGCCATCATATTGCCTTTTGGGTGTTGGTGTGCAATATGAGCCGTGAGGCTATACTCAATTTTGAGGCATAAGTTATCATACCAATCTTGTTCATACATGGTATCTAGGTTGTCTCGAACTGGCTTGGTAATGTAAGAAACACATTTGCTATGGTTTACTTTTAGATTAAATCGGCACAAGATCATGTGGGACAGATACTGCCCCTTTTCTACACTTTATTGTTTATGTTGGCACTTGGCATCAGGGAATTACTTAACTTGCCAATGGTAGCTACAAGGCTAGTTACCAGACATCATGGCTAATCCTGCCGCAGGGTGTAATCAATCTCAGTGGATCATGTTATTCTCTTCTTTAAGTACAGAAAGTATCTTGGATTTGTTCACTGCAAAATGCTTCTTGCAAATTTCTCCGTGAAGTTACTTTGGTTTGCCCAATCATCTGTACTTAGTAGTTAGTACAGGGTTCATATAAACTCGAGAACAAATCAACCTTTTTGCTAGAGAGAAAGGACTCCTTTCTGTAGTTCATTTGCATGAGTTAACTAAGTCAAAACATGATTGCTAAGATGTATGTGGTTGTCTCATAAATATCTTTGAAACTGTAGTTGAGCATGTAATTCTTAAAATTGTGTGTAAGAAAATAATATTATCTTCGGTCATCTGGTTGTTTATGGATTCTACTATGGCTTCTTGATTGTGACAAATGATTTTCCATTGATTGGTATGGTTCTGAAGAGCCATGTTAGAAAGGTACCAGCACACTCCATGCCAACCCATTCATCTCGAGTGGCATGATTTGACACATACCTTGCCAAAAAGATATCAGCCAGCCAATTTTTTGTACCTGCTGGCAGCTCGGTGCATGCCCTCCAGCAAAATAGAAAATCACAATGTGGCAAAAAGGGACTGATGCCCACATGCGGCAATACAACAGTCATTGTTTGTTTATGATGTCATTATTTATGGCCTTGGACAACCATTTAATAGTGGTGACAATATTAGGCTTATGGAATCAATGTGTTTTTTTTTTTTAATTTGTCAATCGTGTCTTTGGGCACATTAAAGTAATCAAGTATAATAATTTGATGGACTTTTATGCTCCATTCTCTCTTGTATATAACCTTCTGAGAAAATAAATATAATTAAATATTTCATTCCTGATAAAATTAAAGAGTGGTAAACAGGTAACATTTGTTTACTTTTGATATTCTGCTTTCCTTTGGCCTTCATAATCTGCTTGACTTGTTTGTGTGCAGATAATGTAACTAATATTTCTTTCATGTTTAATAATAGGGTTCAAATTGACAAGCTCTGACTTCTGTAGCAGTGTTCGCTTCGTTATACTATATTTCATACTTTTAACAAATAGCACTGTGGAGATGACATAATGAACATAGACAAACAAGATGGATAATTTAGCATTTGCATCAGGAGCTATTGGCAGAGGGATGCGGAAGTGGTTGGTTGCCTTTTGCCTTGTGTACTGAAAACCTCCTTTTTCATCTTGCTTTTGTGAACGTGGTTTTGATGTTGTATGACAATTTGGCTCAAGTCTTTTAAGAGTGACTAAAGCAATCACATTGTTCAAGTCAGTTGACAGTTAGAGCTTGAAAGGTTGTATTTATGGAAGCCGAGATCTTGAAAAAGAATATTCATATGATTTTTATGTGTTCCATCAGCATTTGCTGAAACCCTCCAGAAGGTGTCACTCACAGCTATGTAATAATTTATAACATATGATATTCATGAATGAAGAAAGTAATGTTTGAATTTTTTTGTTCCTGTAGTTTATGACTTTGAGTTTCCTGTGTATCACTTAATCATGATCTCTTGTGAGGTCCTGCAGAAAGGAGAAAACGAAAGCTCTCTGGCACTGCTGCTTGTGCCGCTAAATTAGGGCATTTGTAAACATCACTTGGTTGCCATATCTATATTTCTAGTGAGGTTTTGTTGTTTTGGTACGTTCGACAACCCTTGATTCATCATCTGCACGCAACAAGCATTTTCAGGTGGTTGACTTTGAACATCTTACTCAGGTGCTGAATCTCACATGAACAGAGGGATAATTTCCCAAGGAAACTGTCTTTGTTGAACAAGAGCATATAAAAATCTTGAATGTTTATGTACTAGTGGAGTCTTGTACCATGCTGTGCTATCTATCTTTTTGCTAGCTTTATATTTTCACAGGGATTGAGAAGGTGGAAACATATCATACAGATGAAGCTTCATTGTGGTTGTGAGTTAGACTTCTAGAAATTTAAATCCTTCTTTTCTAGAGTTAGGCAAATGCAGATTCCTCAGTTTTATGGAGGCTGC
The DNA here is from genome assembly GCA_001649415.1 of Musa itinerans. Lineage (NCBI taxonomy): Eukaryota > Viridiplantae > Streptophyta > Magnoliopsida > Zingiberales > Musaceae > Musa > Musa itinerans. Next base: position 229,998 of record LVTN01000049.1, on the reverse strand, counting down.
TTTCAATCAGAAGATTTTTAGTCTGGACTTCATGAACCTGCCTTTCTTTTGAAGCTAAATTGATTGCTTATAGCTTTCTCTTCAGTACAAAAAGTGTATTATACACACTCATTTTCTTGCTTCATGGTGCATCAGGCATGATATTAATAATTTATTTGGAAATGTGTTATACTATATTATAAGATTGCAAGTCCAAGTTCAAACATGTGAACCACTTCAGAGAGTGGTCTACAAGTTTCTGGTGGCTATTTCAATTTGATATTACTAGTCATCTTTGTTCTGGTGGTGAAGATTAGGAAAATCTCTTGAAAGCTCCAGTTTTTTCTACCTGAACAGCCTTCATGGGAGACCATGTCATCACCAGCAAATGAAGGAACTGGTGTGTACAATTTGTTATCCACATTGTAGCATTTTGTCATTGGAATTGTCATTATAAATTTATTTTGATGTGTTAGTGTTGTTCTGAGAGCAGGTATATCCAGGAGAAATGGAATGCAGAGTGATCTAATCTCACTCTGTTGTTATCTTCATCAACTAGCATTGCTTTACATGATTTCATCTCTTAACAGCCAACATTTTGTATCAGGTAAGGTGGGATTCTTCTATCAAGACAGTGAGGGACATGAACAAGATACTTTACCAGGAAACCTAGGCGCCACCAACTTCTTCAGCAACAAGGTAATATGCTTTCTCTTGCCTGGCCATGGACTCCACTTAGATCAATTTATAAGTATTCCCCAAGCCAATGAATATTTGCACCAAGTTCATTCCTCATCAGGACCATGAAACACCAACATTTTGCTTCTGGATGAGTTTGGATTGACATCCATCTGTGTAAACATAGATTAAAAGGTTGAATACAAATTCTTACATATTCTTGATCCAACTTTGGAAAAATAAAGTTAGAATTTATTTATATAACAGTTACCTTGAGGCTCCACTTCTTAACCTAAGAATGACACTCATATAAACTGTGCAGTATATTTTCCCATAGAGCTTAAGAATTTACTTGGATTCATAACTATTGCATGTTTATTCTTACAGCAGATTTAAAGTACTCTATGCACAGAGAATGAAGTGCTTTTCTTAAATCTGACTGGCATAAGACTTTATCACCCACTTGCCAATTTATTATGTTTGCATGCACAAATTCAGTTTAACTTGAGAAGATTAACATTTGTAAACCCCAATAAAGAATGCCCTCAAAATCCCCTCTTCTTCCCATCAATTGCCCTATTATTTTGGGATCTATGATCACTTTATCTTGGAGAGAATACCATGTGATTGAATCCACTCTAGCTTCCAATCGAATCATTACTAGATGATTCGTATTCTATGTTTCGAGATGATCATAGAGGGATAGTAGGAACCTATTTCAATGTCATAGTTCATATCCAAGATAGATGGTGGGAACCACGCACAAAAAGCAGACGATCAGGTGTAAGGAACGGAGGGATTGATTGATTACCTTTTGAGAGTTATCAATGTTGCCACGGTCTTCCGCCACCATCTTTGAGTATTCATTACTTAAATGATAGTGTGAAGATGATGATCGCGCAATATGAGCTTTAAAGATGTCATCCACTTCGTGTCTAAAAGCTAAAGAATTTTGTGAATGTAGTAATCTCGTTATTTCACCGTTGCCATAATAAAAGTTACAAAAAATATATATATAATATGTTTTAAAATAGTAATATATATTTTATTTATATTAATACAGCCAAATGAATGATGAGAAATATCTGAAATATATATAATTTGAAGGGATAAATATGCTATTTCCAAACTATGGTTGGATGAAGATATTTGTTCTACATTGGAATTCTCAACATTCTTTTTTAAAGAGAATGATGCATTGAGCTCGACCTTGGAAAAATCGACTATGAACTATAGTCGAACTTATAATTTAGTGAGAGGAACTTTATAATAATTTATTAATTTATTTATTTTGGCTCTTCATTTTCTTTGAACAAATCGGATAGGTTTCCGGTCAACGACTACTTCTAACTCTTCACCCGCCCAGTCAATGATTACTTACGACCACCGCGGTGTCGCTGACCACCCTCGCAGGACAAACATTTACCTTTCTCCCGGGGGTGGGAATACAAATGTCTTCTCCTTTGACTCGTACTTTTATGGTTCCGGTCCTACGCCTCTAGATTTCTTCCTCCGATCACCCCGCCTTCCCTCTTCACCCTTCCTTCTTCGACCCCGGCCGCGGTGTCGCCACCGCCCCGCCCTCCGGCTTCCTCTTCTCAGAGCACCGGGCGAGGTGGTCACGCACCACCCCTTCGCTCCTATTTAACTTCCCCCACCGTGAAGTCGACGCTCTCTCTCTCTCTCTCTCTCTCTCGTTCTTGATCTCCCCCGATCCAGGAGGATAATTGTAGGGTTTAGAGAGAGAGAGCGCTCTCTCCTTGCCCTGAGATCGATGAGAGTCCGAGGAAGGATCTGCCATGGATGACGCCCGGAACTCCAAGAGGATCCGCGGCTCTCTCATGGAATGGCAGATCTCCTTGGCTCTGCGAACGCCGACCGAGACATCGACAAGGTATCGGACTTCTTGACTTTCTCCTGTTTCTGTTTAGACCTTTAAAATCTCGGGATGACCGTAATACCTCTTGGCAATGCTTGCTTGAAACCTTGAGCGTCGTGGGAATTTCTTGTAAACCCTTGGAGGATGTAGCTCTTCGTCTCTGTTTGGTTCTGGTTCAAGGGCTTCAAGACTTCCAAGAAGTGCTGTGGTAGTTCACGGATGCAATGGCCATGTAGTGCTTCCGAATGTCCAATAATTCGGATTGCGATGGTTGAAAGAGTTTTGCGCTGCCAAAGAGGATATGATTGTAAGTTTTGGCCAGCGATGGGGTTCGGAGGAAATTGCATTTAGTTTTTGGCAGAGATAGTGGTTCAGAAACTATTGTGATTGCAGTGATTCTGGTGTGAGAACGATGGTAATCTTGTTTACGGAATTTGGTGTGACGGTAGCAAGTAATGGTTTATTGGTGCAATATGGATTTCACTATGGTTAGGAACTCTACCTTACAACTGATATCGGCTACTGATATGGCTAGGCAGGCAATGTAATATGTATAGTTGATAATGCAACTCAGAAATGTAAGAGAAACTATGAGCAGAGAACCGCCTAATGAATACGTATTGTCTGCTCTAATTTCACCTCAAGGAAATTTCCACTCACTTATTTGCACAACACAAGAAATGATTTCTCACAAGGTGGTACATCTGATTCAGGGCTGAATAGTCATGTACAAAATAATTGGCACTCATATACTTGTCCATTAATTTTCACTTTTTGGGTGTGTGTGTGTGGAGAATCTGACAGCTTGGGTAGAACTCAGATGGTGGTTGGAGATCTTTATTGTTGGATCATTGGTTATATATAAAAGAATAAGATTACTGATATAAGTTAAATGTTTTTTCTCCCACATGGTTACCAAGGCATATGGATTTCCCTTTAGTTAGTTACATTAAAGGAAGGAATAGGACTAACTGAACGACTTTAGTCACATTTTATTTGGTACTCATGTTTGCAATTATGAATGAAGAATTTGTTCAGCACACATTCATTTCAATATGCCATAAGGATGGTGTACTGGAGGGCATAGAATAACAACGAGTGACTTAATGTTGCGGTAGAAGATCCATGTGGGTAAAGAAGAGAAGGAAAAGTGACTGGACAATGTCTTCTAACATCTGTCTTTTCTCCACGAAATGTTTTGCAGTAATTGTCAAGGATTCTTTGTAAGTCAAAAATTAGCAAAACGAATGTGGAACCAGGTATAAATGGAGTACCAATTTATAGTTGATTAGAGATATGATGGAAACATGAAAAATCCTACAAAGTTTATAGTTCATTGAAGATACCAATAATATGGAATAAAGAGTTTGACATCCCAAGAAATGGATAAGCAAGTGACTAAGGGTGCGGAAGATAGAATTAGCAGTTGAAGGCTAAAAGCATAGATAAGATTGTCAACATCAGCTTCAAAACTAGATTAAGTTACTTGTAGTCAAACATGCTTGCATAATGGACAATACATGATATGGAGTTTGATCCACTAGACTTGAAAACAACATTTATATATAGTTAAGAAGAAGATTATCACCTACTGTAGCTAGTAAAATTTGTCTAAAAGTGACCAATAGAAAATCTATGGTTGCTTAAAAGTTTCCCTTACTCTGATTACAAATGGTTCAGCATTTCTTTTTGAAGATTGGCTTGAAGTGAAATATGGAATCATACACCTTTTTTTTATTAGAATTTATGACAATATTATGTTTTCACCTTTTGTTGGTTGGCAAGTTTGTCTCACTTGCTGGGTGTTTTTTTCTTTTTGGGTACCTTATACTAACACTTTCACTTTTTAGGCACTGATTGCTCTGAAGAAAGGTGCTCAATTGCTTAAATATGGTCGAAAAGGGAAGCCAAAGTTTTGCCCGTTCAGATTATCCAATGTAAGTTCACTATCAATCAGCTTCTCTTGAAGCTGCCTTAGAATGTTCTCTACATGCTCTATCCATTATATGTTAACAAGATATGATTTTGTGAGGAAATTAGTTCAGAATGTTGTCACACTATGTTTTTGATATTCTGGACCAGTGGATATCTGTATTAGATATTTGCTTTTGGTGTGTCTTTCGTAAAATATTTGGTATGGGGAATCATTTGACTCCAATTTTACATTTGATGCCCATTTTAAGTAGTCATATTGTAATCATTGATAATTTCTCTCTTAACATAAATTAATTACTATAAATAATATATTACTTTATTTAAATTATTAATTTTCTTGTTTGTTTACTATGGTTAAGGAAATGATTAAAATTGATTTTCTTAATCATGTGGACAAGTTAGAAATTTTGCCAATCAATTAGATTATTGATTGATTTATTTTCTAATGAGTGATGTGATTCTTAGAAAGTAAATAGTTTATATTCTATTTTTTGTATGAAGCATAAAAAATGAATATTATATTTCTATTTTTGTGTGTGAAAGCAAAATAAAAATAAATTAAAAATAAAAATTAAATATTGACTTACCTTTCGGGGAGATATTTTCCTATATAAGAGGGGCTCCTCCATTTCTCACTGAGCTTGACAATAGTAGGATTGAGAAGAGGATTTTCTAAGGAGATGATTTCAAAGAAAAAATAGTCGAGGAAAAGTAGGATCCTATATTTTGTTTTAGTCAATCTTGATTCATGTTTTAAAATCTTGATATTGGGATTGTTATAATTTTATGATGCATAATAATGTTTTAATTTCAAAATTTTATGATTAATGAATAATGATAATTGATTTGTGATTTTATAATGATTATTTGACTTATAATAGTCTCTTAAGCTTAAGTGAATTTCAAGATTGATTTAGTTATTAAAATTCTTATTTTTGGATTAATATAATATTTTTAATTTATTTAATTGGATATATTTGTATTTCAAGAATTATATGTGAATTTTTTTGATTTAATTAATTTTAAATTAAGATCATGAATTTAAATTCTTTAGTTTATGGATTTGAGCTACTTTTTAATAGTTTAAAATATTAAAATCTAATTTGATAAGAGGAGTCTAAATGGGATCTGACCCGAGTCAGGTTAATTTACCAGACCGGGTCGACCTAGCCTATATGGCCAGGTATGACTCAGCCCATGTGACAATATACGATATAACCCATATGGCCAGGCATGATCGAGTTCATGTAGCCATGTACGACCTAACCCATATAGCCAGGTAGGAGCTAGCCCATGTGACAAGGTACGACCCAACCCATGCGGCCAAACATGGTCCAACTCATGTGGCAAAGTACGACCCGATCCATATGGTTAGACATGACCCCAACTCATGTGTCGAGGCACGACCCAACCTGCGAGCCAAGTGTGACCTAGTTTAGTTGGAAGGCTCAGCTCAACTTATGAGTGAGGCTCAGCTAAGTCTGCAAAGTTAGGCTCGTCCAACTATGCGATTGGCTCTAGACACCATCGCTTCTTTATCCAGCCTATTGTACCTCAGCCCAACTTATTACTTAGGACGGCATATCCGGTGCACGTGACCCGTTCAAGACTCAGGTGGGTTGATTCAGTTTGGTCTAGCACTATACGACAGTCTAATTTCCTCTCCTCTTTATTGGTTTAAGCTCGTTAATTGACTGAATAAGATAGGTTTGATCGGTTCAAGCCGGTTTAGGGTGATTCTAGACCAACTTGACTATTTCAAACATACTTGACTATTTCTATAAGGATTTGAGGTTGGTTCCATTAGGTCCTAATTGAGTTGAGTTTGGTTCAAGTCAATTAGGCTATTTCAGTTAGGGTTTTGGTTGATTGAGGACTATTGAGAAATTCATATATGATATCTTTATGATTTGATGAACTTAAAAGTTTTATTAGAAGGTGTCCAATGATTATTGGGTTTTTACTTTTTTAAATTTATGATATTGATATGATTGTTATCATGTAGTATATGCGTGATTATACTAGTAGTCCAAATTAGAAGTGCAACCTGTAAAAGGAGCTATGGGCCAATCACAGTGTGGAGCCACCAATGAACATAGTCTAACAGATCATACATCAAGCATGGTCTCTCATAATATCTTATCATATTATTTCTTGGATGTATGCGTGAATAAATGGATGAATGTAAATGAATTATCATGGTTGTTTATGTATCCATACTAAGGGCAGGTAGGGTGATTCTCTTCGGGGATTAGCGGGCCGTCGGACGTGACGGTTAGATAGTTTCTCCATTTATTGTTGGGAGGAATGTGTCCCCACTTGGGCGGGCGAGGGATATTACAGGGATATCACTCCATCTACTGTTGGGAGTTCGATATGGGTTCTCTTCATCCGTTGTTAGGAGGAATCCATCTTGTGGAGTTTGCCTCTTCATCTACTGTTGGGAGAGTGCACCATCGGGTGTGGCATACGTCTTTATTATCTGATTATTATGTATATGTTGTATGTGGTTGATGTATGACTTTGTTTATTACATAAGAATTATCATTATTTTTTTTATGCATAAGTTTTATAATGAATTGATATATTATCATTTCATATTAAATTATTGATATTTGTACATGTTTCATAAATATTTAAGATTATTTTAATGATTTTTCAAAGGTTCTTACCAACATATATGATTGCTAATATGTTTTTATCTTATATTTATTTTTTGAGTAATCTACTACTTTATAATATATCTGAGGCCTGGGTGGAAGAGACTTTTTCGTCACTTGTGGCCTTACCAAGATATGATCCTTTTTTTAGTTAATAAAATATTTACTATTGTAAAGATAGGAATTTGAATTCAAGGATAAAAAAAACGAGTGTCTTCTATAACTGATTTATTATTTTTTTTATAAATATGAGATGCAATAATTTAATGGTATTAGAGCAATGTTTTTTAAGACCTGTTGGAATATGAGATCCTAGGACTAGAATATTAGATGACCCGATTAGTTTTTGATATTTAGATTTTGGGGATTACACAATAATGCAATTAAAGCATGATTTTAAGAGATTATGATCATTTTATTGTGCCAAATATGATTTATTTTTTTATAAGAGAATGATTAATTAAACTCAAAGAGAATCTTATTCAATGACTTAAATTGAGATTATCGAGTAAAAAGCCAAAATTTTAGTATATTTTATTTAAATTACAAAAGTGTTGTAATGTTTTGTCTTAGAAACTCTTGTAAAATTTTACATTTTGAATATAATTTTGCTTTGACACTCTTATCAACTTTTTGAAAAGTAGAAAAGAATTGTTAATTTGGTTATAGAATGTATTTTTTTAGATATATTTGTAATAAATAAATAAATATCAATTGACTTAATTATTCATGAAGATACACATATCATATGATGCTTATGTTCACTATGAAATAGTTAGACTTTTATTTTATAAAAAATAAATAAATTAAGTTTATTGCATGAGTCTTGTAGCATTTCTTAGTTCGACCATATCTTATTCATGTTTGGGACCTAAAATTCATTGATATAATTTTGTTATAAATTTAAAGTAGATTATAGATGAATGAAGTTTTACATAATTTATATTATAGTTTGACATATTACTTTTGTTACCCTTTGTACTGGAATATTATTTTTGTCTATAATTATGAATATGATAAATTTAATAAAAAAATATAAGATTATATTTGTTACTTATTGTGTAGTTTCTTTAGAGTTGATGATTGATTATCTTTTTTATTTTTGTCTTACATTGTTATGAATACTTATGATTAATATATCTAGTTTTACTAACTGAAGATCATATTAAGTATCAATTATTCTCTTAGATGTAAAAGTTTTGATAAATTTGAAGTACAAAAATTTTGTAGGGTCTTTTAAAAATATATAAATTGAAAAGTGTTTACCTTTATAATTTTTGTTACCATATATTATTCTTAAAATTGAGATTAGATTTGACATGTCTTAAGTTGGTTTGTAGAATTATTTTTTACATTAATAATATATATGTCTTTGTAGTTGAATAAATTTGATTATGCATTGATATTTAAACTTAATTGTATGAATAACTAATTTGAATGGAGTTTTGATTTAATGTCAAATTAATTATCGGATATTATTTGTCTAATGCAATGATGAGATCTAATAAGAATTAAATATAATGTTATTTCTTTGACACGTATAATATATAAATCATTATCCTTTCAATTGCTTTTGTTTGTTGAATTACACCTCAACTTATATGTTATGTCGACAACCAATTAATTTTTAAAATTTAAAAATTCTAATGATTTATTGGATATAGAATTTGATGTGTTTGTTATGGGTAATCTAAAACCAAATTTATTGAATGAGTTTCTTCAATTTCTCATATATTTTATGATGAAAATAAGAAAAATGTACAAAAAAAACACTTCTTTTGACTTAAAGTTTTCGAGTGGTATATTTAATCTAAATATTTTTCAAGCTAATTTAGATTTATCTTTTGATTTATTATTTTTAGTGCTAACTATATTGATTAATAATTTAATATCATTTTTCATATCAAATTTGGGGGCCAAATTTTTGTTAATTGGGGAAGAAATGTAATTAACGATAATTTCTCCCTTAACGTAAATTAATTACAATAAATAATGTATTTCTTTATTTAAATTATTAACTTTCTTGTTTTTGTACTATGGTTAAGGAAATGATGAAAATTGATTTCCTTAATCATGTGGGCAAGTTAGAAAATTTGCCAATCAATTAAATTATTAATTGATTTATTTCCTAATGAGTGATGTGATTTTTGAGAAGTAAATAGTTTATATTCTATTTTTGTGTGTGAATCATAAAAAATGAATATTATATTTCTATTTTTGTGTGTAAAAGCAAAATAAAAATAAATTAAAAATAAAATTAAATATTAACTTATCTTTTGGGGAGATCTTATCTTTTCCTATATAAAGGGGGCTCTTTTTATCTCATTCCTCACCGAGCTTGATAATCAGAGGATTGAGAAGAGGATTTTTCAAGAAAATGATTTCAAGGAAAGGATAGCTGAGGAGAAGTAGGATCCTCTATTTTGTTTTAGTCAATCTGATTTATTTTTTGAAATTTTGATATTATGATTGTTATAATTTTATGATGCATAATAATGTTTTAATTTTGAAAATTTATGATTAATAAATAATGATAATTGATTTGTGATTTTAGAATGATTATTTGACTTATAATGGTCTCTTAAGCTTAGTGAGTTTTAAGATTGATTTAATTATTAATTTTTTGGATTAACATAATCGTTTTAATTTATTTAATTAGATATATTTATGTTTCAAGTATTATGTGTGAATTTTTATGATTTAATTAGTTTTAAATTTAAGATCATGAATTTAAATTCTTTAATTTATGGATTTAAGTTACTTTTTAATAATTTAAAATACTAAAATCTAATTTGATAAGAGGAGTCTAATTGGAGTCTGACTTGAGTCAGGTTAATCATGTGGTCATGTATGACCCAGCCTATGTGGCCAAGTATGACTCAGCCCATGTGGCATAGTACAATCTAACCTATGTGACCAGGCATGACTTAGCCCATGTGATTATGTACGACCTGGCCCATGTAGCCAGGTAGGAGCTAACCCATGTGGCCAGACATGGTCAAACTCATGTGGCGAAGTATGACCCAGTCCGTATGATTAGACACGACCTCAACTCATGTGTCGAGGCATGATCCAACCCGTGAGTCAAGCATGACCTAGTTTAGTGGTAAGGCTCAGCCCAACTTATGAGTGAGGCTAAGCCCAGTCCGCGAAGTTAGGCCCGCCCAACTATGCGATTAGCACTAGACACATCATCGCTCCTCTATCTAGCCTGTTGTACCTCAGCCCATCCTATTACTTGGGATAGGCATGTGCGGTGCACGTGGCCCATCTACGACTCAGGTGGGTCAGTTTAGTTTGGGCTGGCACTATACGACATAGTCTAATTTCCTCTCCTTTTATTGGTTTGAACTCATTAATTGACTGAATTAGACAGGTTTGATCGATTCAAGTTGGTTTAAGGTGATTCTAGACCAACTTGACTAGTTCAGACATAATTAACATAATCGAATTCAATGAAATCTATTAGACCAGTCTAGGGTGATTTAGGCTGTTTCTATAAGAATTTAAGGTTTTAGGTCCTAATTGAATTTAGTTTGGTTCAAGTCAATCGGGCTATTCCAATTAGGGTTTTAGTTGATTAAGGACTAGTAAGATATTGATATATAATATCTTTATGATTTGATGAACTTAAAGGTTTTATCTAAAGGTGTCATTTGGAAATGATTATTGGTTTCCTACTTTCTTAAGTTTATGATATTGATATGATTGTTACAATATAGTATATGTGTGACTATGCTAGTGGTCCACATTGAAAGTGTAACCTGTGAAAAGAGCTACAGGTCCATCATAGTGAGGAGCCACCAATGAACATAGTCTACCAAATCATACATCAAGTATGGTCTCTCATAATATCTTATCATACTATTTCTTGGATGCATGCGTGAATGAATGGATGAATGTAAATGAATGATCATAGTTGTTTATGTATCCCTACCGAGGGCAGGTAGGACGATTCCCTTCGGCGATTAGTGGGCCATCAGGCGTGATGGTTAGATGGTTCCTTCATTCGCTGTTGAGAGGAATGCATCCCCACTTAAGCGGGTGAGAGATACCACTCCATCCATTGTTGGGATTACGATATGAGTTTTCTTCATCCGTCATTGGGAGGAATTCATCCTGTGGAGTATGTCTCGATCCGTTGTTGGGAGAGTGCACAATCAAGTGTAATGTACGTCTTTATTATCTGACTATTATCTATATGTTGCATGTGGTTGATGTATGATTTTATTTATTATATAAAAATTATCATTGTTTTTTGATGCATAAGTTTTATAATGAATTGATATATTATCATTTCATATTAAATTATTGATATTGGTATATATTCCATGAATATTGAAGATTATTTTTATGATTTTTCAGATGTTTCTACTAGCATATGTGCTTATTGATATTTTTTTATCTTTTATTTATTTTCAGAGTAATCTACTACTTTGTAATAGATCTGAGGCTCGGATGGAAGAGATTTTTTCGTCACTTGTTGCCTCACTAAGAAGATGTGATCATTTCTCTAGTTAATAAAATGCATGCTATTGTAAAGATAGAAATTTGAATTCGATGATTAAAAGAAAAAGGAGTGTCTTCTGTAAATTATGAATAATAAAATACTAATTTATTATATTTTTATAAATCTGAGATGCGACACATATGCCCATATTAGACTAGCTATGAATGGGTGTCCATTATAGCAGACTTCATAGAATGGCTGTGACTCATTTTTGTCATCCCTTGATGGTAGAATCCTTTTCTTTTTTTGGTGTGTTTCTAAGATCTTGTTATTTGAACTTCATGCTAAAAATATGTGCTGGGAAATTCAATGATTTCTTATGAACGAACAGTTGAGCACCTAATTGCTAATGATTTTTTGGATTTTAATGCAGGATGAATCAACTTTGATTTGGTTTTCTGGTGGTGGAGAAAGAACTCTGAAGTTAGCTTCTGTTTTGAGAATTGTACCAGGGCAAAGAACTGTGAGATCACGCAATGTTTTTTAACATAATATTATTGGTTTCTACAACCTAAATTCTGCTTCTTATTTGCAATTTGATAAAATGTTTATATTTATCTGACTAGTTGTCTTTCTTCAGCCTGTTTTTCAACGATATCTACGCCCTGACAGGGACTACTTGTCCTTTTCACTTATCTACAATGATGGAAAAAGGTCTCTTGATTTGGTTAGTATATCAAATTCATTCCTGGCGTTTGTTTCGTCGTATGTTCTTTGTTCTTATTTTTCCTGACATTTTGACCCTCTTTACTTTTAACAAGATATGCAAGGATAAAGTTGAGGCAGAGGTTTGGTTTTCAGGCCTCAAAGCATTGATTTCCAACGGGCAATATGGACGCTCCAAAATAGATGGATGGAACAATGGAGGACTTAATACTGATGTACATCTTTACCGAAACCATCAAAATATTTTTTCCTTGTCTTCCATCATGAATAGCCTTGAGCTAATATATTTTGGTAACCATGTTTTGTTTAAATTAAAATGTCTCAATGTAATAGGAATATGTCATGATTACTTGACATAGGTAATCATAATTTACTTGTTTGAGGTGCTTAATGTTATAAACTGAGGTTGCTGCTCCTCTGAAGCATCCATTGCATGAGGTTAGGTTTTGTAGCAGTCAGTTCTTTTCTTTGTTCTGCTAAACGTTAATTGGCTTTCTGTTTCACTCAGATTCCCCTTATTTTATCGTTTTACTCGATCTGGAATTGAAATGGTTTAACATATCTGTAAAAATAGGTCGAGAATTTTCACTTATCTGGCTTATATTCTGAGTCATAAGTCAACTTTATGCAAATTGGAACAAGACCATGGATTATATATAGACTAGAAACTGTCAAGATATATTTTCTTAAACTTGACACCTCATGTTTTACATTAATTAATGCTGGTGATTTTTGGCAATTTCCTGTATGCATAGTTTATAATCCCTTCAACCGCTTGAAAGTAAGAATAATTTTCATAAACCAGCCAGTTAATGTTTTTCTTATACTTGAGATCAAGGCTTTGCTGTTATGGTGAGCGGTATACATAACTGACTAGTACCAACCTATACCTTGGTACAACAGCCTATACCTTGGTCAAATTGGTCAAACTGATAAATATCTATCACCACCAATAGGTACAATTAAAGTTTGATTCCCTCGAGATTGCATAACCAGTCAACCATTGTTATTCTTCACAGCAATTACCTGCAGTGTGATTCTTAATATAAACATATTGTAAATAGAAAATCATGTGATGTGTTGACATTGACATCGGGGTTTTTAATTTTGAATGATATCGCCCGTACCGAGTGGTACGTACCGGTCCGCCAATAGATCGGTACGCGTACCACCCGCTATTGGGTGGTATCGTCGATTGGGGTTGTCTCCGCATCGTTATCACCCGAAATTGGTCGGTGACAATTGATTTCGACCGTCGTCGCCAGCTATCAGAAGGAAGAAGAGGGAGAAGAAAAGGGAGACCCTGGAGACCCGGTGTCGCTCTCCCTCGACGATCCCGATCCATCGCCTCCTACCCTCGCCGGACACCGCAGATGAGATGTTGCCTCGTCTGAGGCGACGAGGCCTCGCCGTCGTCGGCGACTTCTCCTAATTTGCGCAGGGAGAAGAAGCCTCGGCGTGGGGAGAAGAAACTTCAGTGACGTTGCCGAGGCTTCAAGGTTTTCTTCTCCCCACGCGGGAAGAAGAAACGACACGATGTCACCCCTTTTTTTATTTTTTAACTTATATATATATATATATATATATATACCGAGCGGCATGGCAGAGCATATCGCTTGGTATACTCGTACCGTACCGAGCTGAACTCGATACTCTGGTATGGTACGAAATTACGAACCTTGATTGACATGATAATAATACTTCTACGGTTCTACCAAATTATGCATTTGAATCCCATGTATCAAGGGAATGTATGTGAACTTCATGTCATTACCTTGTGGGTAACATCTTAGATCCGGCACACCAATATACTTGTATATAGAGAGAAACACTCTTATTATATATTAACCTCTTTCACATTGAACATGAGTAATGTTATTCTGCCCTTCGGAGAAGTAATGTTGGTATTAGAGTTGATATATTCAGAATGTATGCATTTTAATGTGCTATTTTCTTCTTAAGTTCCCATTATAGAAGGATTCTGACTTAAAAATTGCAAACGGAAAACACAAAACTGGTTTAGAGTCATTCACATGCCACATTTAACAGTCGAGGAATTTGCTTCTGCCTTTGGAAGAACTTTAGTTTCATAAGAATGTTAATGTGGTAGCTGCTTGGACCTGGGCTTTTAGATCCATTATTTTATTTAGATAATGTTATACTCATGCTTGAATTAGTGGGTTGAAAAAAATATCATTATGGGAGCAGTTTGACATGACTTATTCAATCAACATTTCTCCATTTTTGTTGGTAGCATCATGTGCTTTATACCTGGAATTTTTTCTCCTGCAGATACTTGTCTGTCATAATTGGAATTTTTTTGGTAGCATTATGTGTTCATCGATTTGCAAGTTAGTTTGTCTATCTGAGAAACAACAGCCATCATGCAAATGATTCCAATGCTTTAAAATATTGCGGCGGACTGGATTTTTTTCCTATGCTCCATTCTTGCTAAAAATTTTAGTATATTGTTGATGCTTCAAAAGACCGTCCTATGGTTTGGTTGATTTGGTCTGTACTGCAGTTTATTTCATCTCTTTTATTGTATTTCTTCTGTATATTTTATTTGCATTATGTTCCTCATACTTTTGTTACATGGAAATTGATTTCAGGATAGTCGAGGATCTGCATCAAACAGTATAAGTGACCAGTCTATTGGCTCCACTTTAGATTCCTCCGAGAGCAGGCTAACTTCAAGTAGCATACCAAAAAATCTCTCTTTTGAGTATTCTGTTGCCTCAGATATATCAGATGTGACAAATATGCATGCCAAAGGAGTTTCTTCAGATGGTTTTAGGGTCAGTATTTCTAGTGTCCCTAGCACATCTAGTCATGGTTCTGCACAGGATGACTTTGATGCTGCTGGTGATGTTTATGTGTGGGGTGAAGTCATATGTGATACTTCCACCAGGATTAGTGCTGATAAAAATAGCAGTCCCTCCAGTACAAGGTCTGACATCCTCCTACCCAAGCCAATAGAATCTAATGTAGTTTTGGATGTGCATCATGTAGCTTGCGGTGTTAGACATGCGGCTCTTGTTACCCGACAGGGAGAATTATTCACATGGGGTGAAGAATCTGGAGGACGACTTGGTCATGGAGTTGGCATGGATATTATTCACCCTTGTTTACTTGAATCTCTGTCTGCCTTCAATGTTGATTATGTTGCTTGTGGGGAGTTCCATACCTGTGCTGTCACTGCAACTGGTGAACTCTATACTTGGGGAGATGGCGCACATAATGCAGGGCTTCTTGGTCATGGGACAAATGTGAGTCATTGGATGCCTAAAAGAGTTTCAGGACCTTTAGAAGGCCTTCAGGTTTCTTACGTTTCTTGTGGTGTTTGGCACACAGCTATAGTAACTACAGCTGGGCAGTTATTTACATTTGGTGATGGAACATTTGGTGTATTAGGGCATGGAAACAGAGAAACTGTATTATACCCAAGGGAAGTGGAATCATTGACGGGTTTGAAGACAATTGCTGTTTCATGTGGGGTTTGGCACACTGCTGCTGTTGTTGAGGTTATGGTGACACAGTCTAGTGCTTCATCTGGAAAACTATTCACTTGGGGTGATGGGGACAAGTATCGCCTTGGCCATGGTGATAAGGTAGCACGACTTAAACCTACCTGTGTGCCTTCATTGATTGATTACAATTTTCACAGGTTGGCTTGTGGCCATAGCCTCACAATTGGGTTGACCACTTCAGGACAGGTTTTTACCATGGGAAGTAATGTATATGGTCAACTTGGTAATCCCCGCTCTGATGGAAAGGTTCCTTGCATGGTCGAAGACAAACTTGCTGGTGAACCTGTGGGAGAGGTTGCTTGTGGTTCATATCACATTGCAGTTTTGACAACCAGAGGAGAAGTTTATACATGGGGAAAAGGAGCCAATGGAAGATTGGGCCACGGCGACTTTGAAGATCGTAAAACACCTACACTTGTTGAAGCTTTAAAAGATAGACCAGTCAAACATATATCTTGTGGGTCGAACTTCACAGCTGCCATATGTCAGCATAAGTGGATATCTGGTGCAGAGCAATCCCAGTGCTCAGCATGTAGACAGGCATTTGGATTCACTAGAAAGAAGCACAATTGCTACAACTGTGGGCTTGTACACTGTCATCAATGCAGTTCAAGAAAAGCCTTGAGAGCAGCACTATCTCCTAATCCTGGAAAACCTTATCGTGTATGTGATTCATGTTATGTGAAACTGAATAGTGGATTGGAGCCTGGTGGAGTTAATAACAAGAAAAATGCTAAACCCTGGATTTCCACTGAAAGCAAAGACAAGTCTGATAAAGTGGATACCTTACCCAAGGCTTCTCTATCCAGAAATTTAGAGTTGATCAAGAGTTTGGATATAAAGACTGCCAAGAATGGGAAGAATACCAATTTTATGTATATGACTCAAAATCCTAAAGGCTCTTCAGTTTCACCACTGAAGAGTCTTGCTTTCCCTGGTGGAATTGATATGCTTCAAGCAGTTTCTAAACCTGTCCAAACAACAGGAGCTAAATCTGCAAATCGCTCCAGAGCTGTTTCACCTTTTTCAAGAAAATCTAGTCCTCCACGCTCCACAACACCTACTCCCACAGCGTCTGGTCTTTCTTTTACCAAAAACATTTCTGATAGTTTGAAGAAAACAAATGATCTTCTTAACCAAGAACTTCTAAAATTACGTTCTGAGGTATATCATTCCCTTATAATTTAGAGCATCATTTACCTGCCAATTGCTTACATATTTTGATGCATGCTAACTAGGTTGATAGTCTACGACAACGATGTGAACGCCAAGACTTTGAGTTGCAGAAGGCTGAAAAGAAAGCAAAAGAAGCCATGACAGTTGCTGCTGAGGAATCAACAAAATCCAAGGCTGCCAAAGAAGTTATAAAATCACTAACTGCACAGGTGAACTTTCCATTGAAATTTCCTTCATTAGCTGACTCTTTATGTTTAAAATCCTCAACAAGAGTAGCTATCTGCAAAATGCAACAGCAAGGCTATGCTAATTTATGGTTAAACAGTTTAAACTGCAAGGTCATTCCAGTTGAACCCAATATGCCTTTCTTTAATTAGATGCTCCATAAGGATTATGATAATCGAGGAATCCCTTTGAGCCCATTGAGCTGATAACTGTAATGTATGATTCACCTTCTAAGAAGCCTCATTTAAAATTTCTACCTACCTAACTTCTATAGAAGGAAAGATTACTCATTTGATATTTGTTGGCTCATTTATTTCTAAAGTAATAAAACTGGTTATAACCAAGGTTTTAACCACTAGTAGGACTGATACATTCATACTGATCAAGAATCAGAATTGAAACATCCGTTGGTTTTAACATTCGACAATACAAAGCAGGATGGTTCAGTATACTGCTTGGTCTACCAGTCATACAGTCTAAAATGTTGGTTTTAACAAAACCCATCCTGCGGACCATAGTTCACTTTATCGGTCCGTACCAGTGTACTAACCGATTGTCGATACAATATGTATTGAGACATACTGACATACCAACATACGGTATGATGGGACATATCAATGTACCACCCATACTAGTCTCCTATTGGATCGGTATATACCGCTCATACCAAGCGGTATGTTGCGGTATGACGAACCTTGCTATGGACCAACTTCACTTGACGCAACACGTTGATCTAGGTCCACCAGTACAAAGTACCAACAAGAAATGAGTTAGTAATGCTAACTTATTTGCTAAGCAGATCATGTGGGATGTGCTTTGCTGCCTAAAATTACCATCCACCCTAGAGCAGCAATTGTTTGCATGCACCAGCAATTACGGACGCATAGAATTCAGTTTGGTTTGGTTTCAAAAACAAATAAAACATATATAATCTGTAGAACTTGACAAAACCAAATCAACTTGATAGTAAAACAATAAAACAAAACTAGACAAAGACTATTGGATTCGCTGCTTTCTTTAATCAAATTCCAAATGTCATAACTCCTAAACATGCGCTGTTACTTCAGATGATATTTCTATGGATTATATTGTATTACAATGACAACAAGGCATAATACCCAACTATTTGGTATTGTTTGCATGGATCCTTTCCTACTGTAGTGCTATGCAAGACTAGGGTTTGAAGTCTCACGTGTGTATTGGCATACCGACACATGGTATGACAATATGTGCCATGGTACCAAGAAGTAAGGGAGGAGGAGAAGAGAAAGAGAAGAAGATGATGAGAATAGGTAGAGGGCCATGGTGGCAGACAATGGGCAAGCAGCAATGGCATGCCCCACACCGTAAGGGGCTTGGGGGTTGATGGTAACACAGAGAGAGAGAGAGAGAGAGAGAGAGAGAGAGAGAGAGAGATTCAATATACTTTATGATATATGAAAAGGGTTTCTAATTAAACCTTGAATTGGACCTGGATTGTTCAAAATCTCCAGTCAAGTTAATAGCATTCAGATCTCTTTTTATGGTTTGTAATAAAATCTATAGAGTTGTAAGTCAATACCTCTCCTTGCACCACTAATCCTAACCAACTCACCTCCTCATAGTAAAATG
Source organism: Musa itinerans (assembly GCA_001649415.1). Classification (NCBI taxonomy): domain Eukaryota; kingdom Viridiplantae; phylum Streptophyta; class Magnoliopsida; order Zingiberales; family Musaceae; genus Musa; species Musa itinerans. Next base: position 211,149 of record LVTN01000049.1, on the reverse strand, counting down.
AAATATTATACATTTTTAGACATTAAACATGATCGACCATATTACACATCATTTTTCAGGACAAAGTATGCCATGTTTCAATTTGTTCACATATAATATTTAGATATATAATATTCTATTTCAGCTGGTTCAGATTTTTTTCTCACAAAAGAAAACCACAACCAGAACCAAGTGTTGTTCAATTCCTGTATTTTTCAACTTGAACTAAATTCTTCAAGATAGATTCCGATCTTTTGCTTCTGAATATATTTAAGTAGAGGAAAAAAAAAATGTGATTCATCGAATGGATCATTTTGGATTAGATAAAGATTAATAATATTCTTAGTCAGAGAGCCTTATCATACACTTTTCTCTGGAAGGTACTTTTATTGTAGAGTATACCTGTGTAAGAGAATTGTAAATTTAGCCAAGTAAATGTATGCTCTTTCTTCATTGAATCAGTGATCCAAGACATTCTGGATTTTGCTTTATCTAGAGTCATCAATGAAGTCTTCTTATACTCCCTTATAGATTTATAGTACAGTATCATGTTCTAATCTAGCCCACTTGTGAGTGGTTTGGATACAATATTGTTCTCGAGAGGAATATATCTACGCGTGCCTATGCGATTCCAAGACACATGAGATTATGCCAGATAACACTAGTGAAATTCATCTTATGAAGCTGCATGCCTGGCTTATACATGGCATAATGAAATTTATAGTACAGTATCATGTTCTAATCTAGCTGACTTGTTGTGAGTGTCTTGGATACAATATTGTTCTCGAGAGGAACAGTTATGCATGCCTATGCGATTCCAACACACATGAGATTATGCCAGATAATCTCATTTATATGATAAAGCTGCATGCCTGGCTTCTACATGGCATAATGATACCAAATAGAACTTGCAAATTAGATCACGCTGACATTTTCTTTTTATGCTATCATTTGAAACTGTGAGGATATTTGTTTCGTTAAAATAAAGCTCAAACTATCCTATTATTTTTCAGCTTTTAATTTGATCACCTATTCTCTCTTGGTTTCCTTTGTAGCTGAAAGAAATGGCAGAACGACTTCCTCATGGAACTTATGGTACCAACACAACAATACCAATGCACCTGCCAAATGGTGTCGAATCACATGCTATTCAGCACATCGGTTCAAGTGGAGAACACTTGTTTATAAATGATGCTGGCAATATTGCTAACATGGCTCCTTCCAGAACTGGCTACTTGGGTCAGATAAATGAAAATTCAGGTGACAACACTTCGGCCAGAGAGATTTATCGACCTAATGAGACAAGCGCACCTCCAACTCCGAAGATTGTAAACACCAAGATGGAACAAAATTTGAACCCACAAAATGCAGGCCAAGGAGAAATGTGGGCATCTAGCACTAGACTCAAGGATATCGATAGCAGGACTATTGCATCTCCTCAAAGTCATGATGATGCTGTTTCAGCGGTTAGGAGCCCCAGCGAATTGAGTAATGATGTTGAAGCAGAATGGATAGAACAATTTGAACCTGGTGTTTACATAACCTTGGTGACCCTTCGAGATGGAACAAGAGACTTGAAGAGGGTGCGCTTCAGGTAATGCAGAGCTATTTGCCACTTGTTCTGATACATTTCATGTCGACGCTTTATTTTTCTGTATCTTCATCTCACCTTAGAGTTTAGGTCACTGTTTGTACTCCTGACAGGTAGGGATATTGAATTGACCATCTCTTGAGAGCTGATTTCTAATTATTGGAATTCTTTTGTAGTCGGAGAAGGTTCGGTGAGCAACAAGCAGAAGCTTGGTGGTCAGAAAATCGTGAGAGGGTGTACGAGAAATATAATTTTCGTGTACCAGACAGGACCTCGTCAGCCATGCTAACTTGATTTTGCATGCAGATTAGAACAAGAACAAAAGCTCCTGTTTGCATAGCTTAGTAGCCAGAAGCAGATCAACAAAATAAAAAAGGCTAATGGAGCAGGAAACCAAGGTTATTTTCTTCTTTTAAGTTAAAACATTGCCAGATACTCAGCTGTTAAGTCTTTTTTTTTTTTCGTTTTTTGTAAAGAATTATGTTCCTTTTGTACGATGTTATTTTATTTTGAATAGAATCATTATCTGCCCGTACCTTTTTTTTGTACTCTTGTGTAAATAAAAATCATCAGATGTGCCAGCGAGGGGTGTGCACCTTGTTTTCATGCGGTTGGAGCTCTCTCTCTCTCTCTTCTTCTTGTTTAGGAAGTAAGTGTGATTCTATCGCCATTGCTAAGTGTATTATGAAATTTTGATGTAGCTGCTCTCTCCTTCAAGGAAGAACACATTCAAATTTTGATGTAGCTGCTCTCTCCTTCAAGGAAGAACACATTCAAACAAGTAACCAGGGATGTTACTGGCCAGTATTCAAATTAGTTGGTGGGCTAATTATATGTTATTGTTCTTTGATCCTATTTGTACGATGATCTTTATAATTAAAAAATGTATATTAAAATTTTATAATTTTAATTGTTTTAATATCGTAAATTATATTGATGAAAAACATAATACATGATTGACATAAAAATGATAAATAAAAAATAATTTTAATATTTTTTTATTTTTAATAATTTCATCGATAAAAAAATAATTTAAATATCTCATATGCTAAAAACGAAAAGAATATTAAAGTTATTTTTTTAATCATAAAATTAATTATTTTAATTTAAAATTATAAATATTTTAATATAATTTGTTAAATACAAAATTCGTGTTAGTTATGAAGTCCAAATATAAGACGTAATATAAGAGTTGGTGGCGTAACATTCCTTGCTTAGTTCGACAAACTTAAACCACGCCAATGATGCTTTCATCATTGTCAACTTGTTCGGTCAGCTATATCCTAATCTTTTCCACAACCCGTTATTCTCCGGTCAGCTATCCTACCTATTCTTTTCCCATCACTACCACTTACCCTCCTTAAAACATTTCATATTTTACCTTCTTAACCCTATAATTCCAACCTCGTACTCTCCTTCTGGTTTTGGATACATTACTGCCTTGGATACTACTAATTGTCTATTATTTTTTTTATCCAATATGCATATTCTATTTTCAATTTGATGACCGCAGTACACCCACAACACAATATTCTTACCACCCGTTTCACCCTAATCATGCCTTCCCACTAGATGAAGTCCAAAATATCTATGATTTCAGTTTGCACAAACTTGCCTATTTTAATCATAACATCAACATATCTTTATATCCTAAACTAGTAACAATTTGCATCACGTTTCTCTCTTTAATTAACAAGAAAAATACCCAATTTTCTTTAATAAAAAAAACATCACCTGCGAACAGGTGAAAGTTTATCTTAAGCATGCATAGTTAAACCAAAAGAATAAGAGTGTCCCTTACATGATTAATTTCACCATCAAAGGCACATCACAATCACTCAAAACCTTGATTTAAGACACATGATAAACTATGACATTCAACGCAAATAAAAAAGAGTAGTCTACATAAGTTTCTAGACTAGGGAAGAAGGCAAGAATTGTTTGAAAGACGATAATGACAAAGAACAACTTGTTATCTGTGGGAGATGAAACCATAGCATATGATGAAGGATTTCAGAGAGCATATATAATGCAACATAAATAAAGGGGATGAAACAAATCTAACACACGCCACTTAAAGTGGCATCTCATGGAGAGGAGAAATTAATGCCCGCACTCATAAGCCTAATTTCAAGATCATTTCCACAAAATGTTCCTTGGAAATAAGTTTCAAAACACTCTAGCAGCATGCCCAGAATTTAAAAATATCTCCCAATCAGACATGTAAATTAGAAAGATGAATAATATATACATGCATACATACATACAGATATATCAGATATATATATATAATCATCAGTAGCAACAGATATATCAGCTGTCACCATATATCAAGCATGCTACAACTGAAAAATTGAAATGCCTAAGAACCAAATCAAAATCCTAAACTGGATGAAGCATCCAATTTTACATTGCACAGAACACATCCAGTTCCCGCAATGCACCTTCTCAGATTTGGAATATAAACAGAAGCAATATAAGGTTGAAACCATAATCACAGTGTAACCTAGCTGAAGTCTATGTTAAATAGAAATCTTCTGGATCTTGGGTCAAAAAAGAACACGAGCCACACAAGATGTATCAGGGCCTGCAGATGTCTTTTGAAAGGACAAATTCTGTAAGCCCCAGTAAATTCGCAGCCTTCAAGAAGTGAAATCTTCGTACCAAATGGTCGAAAAGGGAGAAAATAGACCCAAAAGAACCAAATCACATTCTATGGGGCAACTCGGTCACTTAAGCCTCTCTCTGATGAGCAATCCAGGAATCAGGACACACTATTGGATAAGATTATCGGGACAATGAAAGATACTAGGTAACCCAAAATGCATCGAGAATGACGATGAGGCCAAATTGAACCTGCCAAAAGTTTTAACAAAGTTATGAGAATTTAGGTTGCCAAAATAACTCGATAGTTTCAATGGCAGAAACATTGAAATTTACCCGATTTCTTCCCCCAGGAAAACATATTGGTCAGTGCAAACCAGACGAGATCATCAGGGCCAAAACCACTGGTTACCTTATATTATTTCAGGCTTTTCTTAAGTGAGAACCATCATTTTCCAATTGACACCTCAGACTTTTTTTAATCCTGCCGAAATCACAGAGATCTGAATACATGAGACTATCATTTCACCAGGTCCTCTGACAGCATCCAGATCAACAACATTCCAAAAATCCAAGATCATGATAAAAGATCTTACCAAACCATAGAATCCAACGAGCAAATGCATAAACATCTAAGTATCAAGAAGCAGTAGCTTTCCATCAAGAACATGCACTGTATCAAAGCAACATTAACATCTGGACCAGTCCATGCACTGAAGTGGCTAGACAACACCATCCTGGCATATCCAAAAAATAAAAGAACAGTAAGAAAATTAACAAAAGCCAGTAGCAAGGCACATGGCCTCATCAAACACTTGTAACAATACAAAACTACCTCCATGGATGAATAATGACATAAAAGCAAATAATGTCATTTTGCAAATGCTTCTAGAAAACAAAGAAATGGTGTATCATATTCATACCTGTAACAGAAGCAATATGATCAAGTTCTGTAGCTGCCGCCACCTCCACTAGGCCGATCATATGGACCAGACCGATCACGATTATATCGGTCACCTCCTGTGCCCCCATGGCTTCCTCCATCTCTGTTTCGTGCAGAGAAGCGGTCCCCATTCCGGTCAGGTCCATATCGGTTATTACTGCCACGATCACCCCCATACCTGTCATCTCTGCCACTATACCTATCTCCTCTTGCACCATCACCAGAAGGGCATTCTCTTGCAAAATGACCAGGCTTCCCACACTTAAAACAGTCACCACCATCTGAACCTCGTCTGCTACCACCAAAATCCCGACCCCAGCCACGCTCACGAGCACGATCTCGATCAAAGTCACGACCTGAATCACGATCCCTGCGACCAGGACCATGGGGTTGAGCTCTTTCCACAGTAATGGATTGTCCATCCAGATCCATTCCATTCATGGCTTCAATAGCCTCTTCCATAGCTTCCTTGTCATCAAAAGTGACAAAGCCAAATCCACGAGAGCGACCAGAAAACTTGTCAAGAATAACCTGGCTAACAAGAGTAAACATATGAATAGATAGCCTAGTGGATCCTACAGATATAAAAGCTAAACATGAGTTTGTATAAAGCAGTAAAAAGACCAATCCTAGCTATCAAGCTTTTTGGCTCATCTTAATTGGAGATCATTGTAATGAATAACTTCAGGATTTTTTAATTCCATACTAAAAGGAGGATGCATGGAATGGATTCCTCTGCTGCTTCTTAACAATTAGATCAAGTCTCAAATGATTAATCCAAGAAAATATAGTGTAGGAGATGATTATAAAGATAACATTGGCTTATTGGTGTATCTAGCTAGATGTAACATAAATAGTTGAACTTCTGCCACAAACTCTCATGCTAATATTAACACAAGGCAAACCATGTTCCAGCAAAAAAAAAAGAACATTAGAGAATCTGAAAAAAACTGTAGTGAAGACACCTAAAAATTAATTTTTTGCTACTTCCTAGGAATTAGAACAGAAGCCTTATTGTTTTTAATCCTAGGAAAGACAGTTTGATGGTGATTATGGAGGTAACATCATGCACCCTCAAATGATAGACTTTGGCACTCATCATTGATCAATAGCAGTATCAGACCATTGGTGTATCTAGCTAAATATAAATAACATAATTAGTTGAAACTTCATCTCAAAGTATCATGCATTAACATAAGGGAAACTACTTTATAGTTATAAAATAGTACATAAAGACAAAATATTAGATATGGCATATGAACCACAGAGGACAAACAAATATTGTATGGCCATTTTCCAGCAGAACAATTACTGTCCATTTATAGAAACAAAAAACAATTACCACATTAATATGATTGCTACTGAAAATTGAAGTAAGCAACCAATCACCAAAGAAAATGTGATGTGGTGAATGTAAGAAAAATAAACAGATTTTGCATGATCCAGGAAGAGAAAGTGAAGGATTCTGCAGCATGTCACCTTTGCCTTTGTAAGATGGCCAAATTTCTGAAATGCCTCCTTTAAACCTCCATCAGTTGTTGTCCACGACAGACTGCCAATGAAGCAGCTGTATTCCTCTGGTTCTGACATTTTCAATAAATATCACTGCCAAAAAGGACAAACATCATGAATAAAAACCATAGAGCATCCACAGGAACGAGGAAACATTTTGATTCAACAAACTGATAAGACAATAATAAAAAGAATCCAGCTCATGATCCTATTGTAATGTGACACAAGTAATCATAGAGCAAGTCCCTCCATAAATAATGTCAAGAAGTGTATTACACACCATGCTAAAACTTATATTTACTTGATTTTGCCTCCAAGATTACAATCATAGATGAAAAGTGAAACTTGTGGAGAGTTTGAGGAGGCCCCACAAAAAGAAGCATTGTCTTAAGAGTGATTTCAAATCTAGCACCAAAAATACTTTGGAAAATGCTCATATATTACCTACAAAAATACTGCCTCAACAAGTAAACCAGACAATTTTGCAATTCAGACAGTATAAATGTCAAGTATACAAAAGTTTATGTTACTAACTGAGACAGAGATGTTCCAGTCCGGTTCTCTTTAAGTGTTGCAATTTGGTCAGGCAAAAAGTAAAGGATCAGTCACTTTTCTTTAGTAGGTAATCATCTAGTAAACGAGGATATGGAATATCTAATTACTAACTTCTATATTTTGTTAGTGAATTAAACATGAAACATGATCAGAGAAAGTATTTGGCTTAAAGGTGAAGGTAGCAAGAGAGAACATGATCAAAGGTTACAAATTTGATGGTTCCCGTCTGGCAGACAGGACAGAAAACAAGGCCATGATCTAATTTGACCAATCCTTATGACATCAAATGGTTTTCAAACCAACCAGAATTACCTAACTAGCTTGTCACCCAACAACTCCACATGGTTGATCACCTCAATCCATACGATTAATCTACACACCCTACTTTTATGATATCGGAATCTTTGCTCCATAAAGCAAACCTAAACAACGGAAAGAAGTAAGGTTCTCTGATATTAATCATCAACCTAATAATCAATTAACGTCCAAATAAGTAAGAAATAAAGGCACCGACCGTTCTTTCCACTACGCAGATAATCTTTACTGCAGAAACAAGAACAGACTCATATTTCACAGAGACCAAGGATCAGGCTAGCCCTTTACTCGGAATCGACACGCCCACATCCACAAAGAAACACCTAATCACATTACACCTCGGATCAAAATATTCGAAAGAATTAGGTATATGGTCACTAAAACCCTAGCGCACCAGCTAGCCTTCAGATCTAAAACCCCTAACCTACTTCCAGGTCAAAGAATTGGCATATGAACGGAGAAAAACATCATAATAGGGGAGGAAAGACCTCCCATCTCGAAAATCAAGAAGATCATGAAGGGGGCAATTGCCGACACACGAGACGAAAGGGAGAATAAAGGCATCGGAAACGGGATTGAACTACTTGATCGGTTGTGATAGGCGATGTGTTACCGGGCGGATGGTCGCAGAGGCGGAGAAGAAACCCTAAGAGACGAGCGCGAGAACTCGGCCTCTCCTATGTACCAAAGACGCCCTTTTGATACGTCAAGCTTCGACCAGCCGACCCATATAAATAAACCGGGCCGGGCCGGCTCGTGCCGTGCCGTGCAGTACTAGATCGGTCCGGTTTAGGATAATTTAATATGAATTCCAGTGAGGTCTCAATTGAGACATCTCTTCCTAAGTTAGTTAGGAGAATATACAACACAATAAAAATATATAGATATGAGAGTTTTGAGTGTGAAATTAATCTTAATATAATGATAATAATATATTTATTTGGGAACGGACATGGTTAAACCTAATTTACATGACATTAGGATGAATTTAGATACTAGTGGAGTGAGAACTTTTTAGGTCTTTATGCCATTAGTAATGCAGTTTTATTTTTGCTAATGTTAGAAATGACCATCAATTTAGATTGTTTCTATTTTCAATAAATATAGATTTTAGTTAAATAATATTATCTTCTTGGATCATGTTATTTTAAGAGAAGGTATTTCTGTTGATTCAAAATAGAAACAATAAATAGATGAGAAAGATCAATACATGTAATAGAAGATATCGTGTCTAAAAATCGAATGTTGATAGATAAGTCGTTTGATAGTAGACCATACCTATGTGTAAGTATCCTATAAAATCACACCGGTAGCATGAAAAAAAAAATTTTATGCTTAAATTAATAAAAAAACTTAAGAATAAATTAGGGAGAAGTTAAAATCCATACATACATGCAAAGGCCCTCTTCTTAGGACTCTAAAAAATAAGGTATTATCTAAAAAATATATCATTGTAGATGTTCTACTAACTAAACATAGCTTATATGGGAATATATCATTGACTAGGCAAATCTTGATGGTACCATATTATTATTATGTTAACTAAGCTCTTATGGCCTATTTGGTGACATACCATTTTGATTAGTTGCATATAGTTTAATCAATTTTATCTATTTCAGTCGCTCTTCATTATGCTTCGGAGAAAAGGCATCATCATACTAGAGCATGATGTCAAGTTCGGAAATGATAATAATTACTTATATCAAGAAAAGGTTATGTAATATCCATTACCAATATAGGATATATATGATGAAGATATACATGAGAACATTAAGATTTATCAACTTGAACTACCTATGTAAATAGTGTCAAATATAAGAGACGTTTGAGGGTGTCAACTTAAATCACTCATTAAAACATATTGACTTAAATTGCTTTCATAAAAAGTGTTGAAAGTAAAAAATATGTAAGGACATTGAGGCATACTGACTTGAACTATCCGTATAGAGAGTATTGAACTAAAGAGACACAAGAGAGTTAAGGAGTACTAACTTGAATTGCCTTTGTATGAAGGTCGGATGTAAAAGATATGAGACTGATGAAGCATGCCAACTTTAATTACATATAAGAAAACATTAGAAGCCAAATACATGCGAAAGTATCAAGATATGTTCGACTTGAGTTATTGAGATATAGCGTGCTAAAAGTAAAAGATGCATGAGGGTGTCAACATACCAACTTGAATTGATTATGTATAGAGTATCTAACATAGGAAATGTGCAAGTATGATGAGACATGAATTGGATACCAAAGATAGGCAAGGACCTTTTTATTATATTTTTTGTTTATATTATCTTTCTAAATGCTAATCTATTAATATTCTAAATAATCATGGTGAAATCAACTCGTTATAGTTCGTTTATAGAATGATCGTGTTTGAAACATGAATGCCCCTAAGTATGTCCGAGCTAACCACTCCTTTTGTGTCTTGATATCTAGATAATAACTAATTTTTTTCCCCAAACTGAGATATTAGCATACAATATTCTTCATTAGATATCATAATGATTAGATATGCTTTGATGGTACAAGATCATATCCATGTTAGATATCAAACCTTTTGCAACTCACTAGGTGACATGTGTTAGGCCCTGATTGGTTTGTTTAATTGGATATCATATTTTGTGTTCTAATTTATTATCAATTCTACTCATATCAATTGAAGTTTAATCAAAATTAATATCAATAACTATTTATTTATCAACACTAGGGAGAATTGATTTTATCTTTTATTACACAATTGAAATTTATTGACTAATAGATTAGATTCATGCCAGTATCTTCTTCATATTATTCACACAACACAAGAAAAATAATACTTTCATTCTATTCATAATTCATCCTCCCATTGCAATCAACTTGCTACATTTTATGGAATCATGTAAAAATAAAAAGGAAACTTATAAGAACGAGAAAAAAATATGTATAACAATATTTAATACAATTAAGGCATACCATTCATTATATTTTTCTTTTCGGAGAATAATTTGTTTGCTGATATATCTTTTTGATATCTTTTCCATAATCTTCAATAAGAAGGAACTGCTTTTTCAAGATGAATTCCTCTTTCATTTTCCTTTAAAATCTTTAATGAAACTTATGATTATCAATTATTCTTTTATGAACTTGTTTTTTCTTATTGAACAATAATAGTAAACAAGTTCAATATTGTAGCAAATACATTCATATGAAGTTTTCTAAAGATACCCAAAACCAATAAAAAAAATTAAATATGAGATTCCTAAAATAATCCCATATAAATTTATAAACTATGGGGCATAAATGAGGGGGAATGGTTTAAAATGTTATATGGATATTATTGGTAAGATGGGAGATCACTGAAATATCTAAAAAGTATAAATAAAAAATTAAATACTCCTATTTTAACTAAGAATATAATTTTATATATACCATAAAATTATGGAGATAATATGACTTGTTGTTGCTATTTATATGATTTAAATAGACAATTCTCAGCAAACAGTTAGTATGACAAACATTTCTATAACCTCTAAAGGTAGACGTATAGCCTAAGAGAGAGTTGCTAATACTTCAAATAAGTTTTAAAAATATTTTTTAGTAAAAAAATATATTTTAAAATTAATAAAATTATAAAAGTAAAAAAATTAAAAGATATAAAGAATCTAAAAAAGACTAAAAAAATGATTAGTATGGTAAGATATAAAACTTTAAAAGATTTTTATAATAAATTAGGTACTAAACATGATGAAAACGATATATATCAAATTGCTAAAACTAGTAAAAGAAAGTGTAAGGATTTAAGTAAAATTAGATATATTAAATATGAAAACTAAATAATACTTGTTAATAATAATAAGATTAATGAAAGATAAAAAATATATTTTTTTAATAAATTATTCAATAAATATTTAACTCGAGAATTATATTTAACAATAAATAATAGTGATAGATTTAATAATCATATATTTATTTATAAAATTAGAGCTAATAAAATTAAAATATATATATTAAAAAAAAAGCTAAGAGTGTAGGGCCTAATAGGTACTCTGTTAATGTTTGGAAAAATATACAGGATTTAATAAAATTATGAGATTCAGAAAGATGCTTAATCAAGGGAGAAGGGTTTTTTAACACCAATTTATAAAATTATTCAAATTATAAAAAATTAAAATCACAAGCTATACTATGAAATTATAGGAAAGAGCCATCGAAAGTAGGATAAGACTTGAAATAAATATCTCTGAAAATTAATTTGGTTTTATACCGAAAAGATCATAGAAGTTATTTATTTATTAAGATGATTAATGAAAAGTATAGGGAGAAAAAAAAAGATTAGTATATGGTTTTACTGACTTAAAAAAAGTCTATCATAGAATTCCTATAAATTTATTATGGTGGATTTTAAGAAAAAAAGGTATATCCACTATTTATATTTGATGTTATTAGAAATATATATGATAATATAGTTATTAGTTATTAGAAATATATATGAAAAAAAGGTATGAATTGTCTATTAGCTAGAATGATCTACATTAAGTTTTTATTTTTTCTCATTGATAATGAATAAACTTACTAGACACATTATAAACCTCCTAATGTATATTATTTACCAATGATATTATTTTAGTTGATGAGATCCTAAATAAAATTAATTATAAACTTGAGGTATAAAGGCAAGCATTAGAAACTAAAAGTTTTAGATAAAATAGAACTAAGATTGAATATATAAAATATACTTTTAATAATTATAAAAATAGATAAGAGAATATAATTAAATTAGATGGACAAGAAATTTATTTAAATAAAAGCTTTAGATACTTGGATCAATTATTCAACAAGATAAAAAGATCGATAAAAAAATTATTCATAGAACAAATCCATGATGATTTAAATAATGAGCAACATTAACGGTCTTATCTAATCATTGGATATCTTTGAAATTGAAAAAAAAAATTATAATATAGTTATAAGATCAAAAATATTTTATCAATCTGTGTGTTGGATAGTTAAAAAATAATATATACAAAATATTTGTATTATCGAGATAAAGTTAAAAAATAATATATACAAAATAGATGTATGAAGTTACTAAAAAAGATTTAAAATTATTCATAAACTAGTATGTATCGCTTAAGATAATATAAGCATGTGTTTAGGAGACCGCGATACTCAAAAGTTAACTAAAGATTCATATCTTTAATTAAATTTAAATGATAACAAAAAATTCATATATTCAATTCAAAATTCAAAATAATTGAACTTGTGACAGTAACAAACAAAATTACCAAACATTAAAAAATAAAATTATTATAGCAAATAATTCTAAATCATGAATACTCTGTCCCACAACTTTGTGACAGTAACAAAAAAATTACTGAAGATTAAAAAAAATTTATTATAGCAGCCAATGACCAACATGTAAAACAAATAATTCTGAAATAGATAAAAAAAATCATTATAAATCATGAGTACTCTGTCGCGCAACTTTGTGACGAGGAACAGAGGTCTCATCCAATCATCAGCTCTCCTCTTGTGTTGTCATTGTATTCCTGAAGTTGTGTCTCCCCCTGTTTGATTACAGCATTAATGCCTCCTTGCAAATGCTTATTTGCTGCCAAATTTCACATGCGAATCACTCATCTCCAAGCATAAGCAAGAAGAAAAAGGAAGACCAACCGCGCTAATACACCGTTGGGAATCGGAGAAATGAAGGCTCGTAGGATGAAAATGGCAGCTTTTGTTTCTCTGCCAGCGCTCCTGTTTCCTGTTTGGGCGAAATCTAGAAATGGTATGCACCATGAATACCTTCTTGCATTCTCCAATCTTGCGGGGCATAAGTTTCGGCCCTCTGAGGAGGGATTTGGTGAATGTATCACCAGGAAAAATCAGATTTTTCTGTGGTTTTAATCGTAGGAACCGAGTAAAAACCTCTCCTTTTACAGCCAAGATCGAGGGTTCCTTTGGCTTTGGAGACCGAGGTGGTACCTTCCGTTCCTCTTTTTGGTGCTTCCGTAGCTAAAGATATTGGGGAACGCCAGATTGGCCTTCGTCAGTTTGGTGAAGAGCACCCGCATGTGAGTTTTCTTTTGCTTTGAGAGTGCGGATTATACTATGTGAGTTTTCTTCTCCTATCAGCTGAGATTGAGGTTTTTTGCGTCGGTGTTCGCTCAGAACGCAAAGAATGGCGTGGAAAAATTGGATAAAGATCGCATTTTTATGGTTTATCTGCCTCGAATCGGTGGTCTTGAGCGCCACGGACCCGGGCGATTACGCCGTTCTTGATGAATTCCGGAAAGGGTTGTCCAACTCGGAGCTGCTGCAGTGGCCTACGGGCAACAACGATCCCTGCGGCTATCCGAGATGGCCTCACGTCGGCTGCTCCGGTTCTCGGGTGACACAGATTCAGTTGCAGAGCATGGGATTGAGCGGGCCTCTGCCTCAGAACTTCAACAAGCTCTCCATGCTGACCAACATTGGTTTTCAGAGGAACAAGTTCACCGGAAAGTTGCCATCGTTCAATGGTTTGTCTAGTCTGCAGCGTGCCTATCTCGATTTCAATCAGTTCGACACCATTCCCTCGGATTTCTTCGTCGGCCTCGTTGATCTGCAGGTTCTGACTTTGGATCATAACCCTCTGAATCAGAGTACCGGGTGGACCTTGCCGTCGGACTTGGCCAATTCGGCGCAGCTGATGAATCTGTCACTGGTCGAGTGTAATCTTGTCGGTCCACTGCCGGAATTCCTGGGAAGCATGAAGTCTTTGACTGCTCTGAGGATAGCTCACAACAAATTCACTGGTGGGATTCCGACAAGCTACTCAGGTATGCCATTGCAGGTCCTATGGCTGAACGATCAGGAAGGTCCAGGATTAACCGGCTCGATCGATGTCATTGCTAGCATGACAATGTTGAGTGATGCTGTGGTTTATGGAAATCAGTTCTCAGGGTGTATTCCCAGTTCGATCGGCGCATTAACTTCGCTGAAACGGCTGTTTCTCAACAGCAACCAGTTTGTCGGCCTTGTTCCTGAGGCTTTGATGAGTTTGCCAATGCTTCAGTCATTGCGTTTGGATAATAACATGCTCATGGGGCCAATTCCAAAGGCGAGCTTCAGTGACTTCAATTATGCTCATAATTCGTTTTGCCAATCTACACCAGGAGTGCCTTGCTCACCAGAAGTCAATGCGCTTTTGGAATTCCTTGAAGAAGTGAATTATCCATCGAAGCTCACTCGTTCTTGGTCTGGAAATGATCCTTGCGCCGTGCCATGGTTCGGTATTTCCTGCTCCAATGGCAAGGTTTCCATTATAAATCTTCAGAACTCTCAATTAAGTGGCACAGTTAGTGAATCTTTGGGTAAGCTGGATTCTCTCATGAATTTGATTCTGAAAGGTAACAATCTTACTGGCCCAATTCCTCCTAGCTTGACAAGCTTGAAATCGTTAAAGACACTGGACCTTTCTTACAACAATCTCTCACCTCCTGTTCCTCAATTCCCTAGTAATGTGACAGTCCTACTTGAGGGAAACAAGTTGTTGAAGAATTCTCCTCCTCCAGCATCTCCTCCAAAATCTCCTCCTCCAGCATCTCCCCCTCCTCCTCCTCCTCCTCCTCCAAAATCTCCTCCTCCAGCATCTCCTCCTCCTCCAAAATCTCCTCCTCCAGCATCTCCTCCTCCTCCAAAATCTCCTCCTCCAGCATCTCCTCCTCCTCCAAAATCTCCTCCTCCAGCATCTCCTCCTCCTCCAAAATCTCCTCCTCCAGCATCTCCTCCTCCTCCAAAATCTCCTCCTCCAGCATCTCCTCCTCCTCCAAAATCTCCTCCTCCAGCATCTCCTCCCAGTCCCGGCCACAATAACCCACCTGCCTCGCCTAGCCAGCCATCTTCTACTTCTAGCAAGTCAAATATCCCGAAGATCATCATTGCAACTGTAGTTGGAGCCTCAGTTATACTATTTGCCATTCTATTTTGGGACTGCTGTTGGAAGGGTAAAACCAATGTGACTGCAGTGCCAAATTCCTCCGTAGTGCATCTTACAAATCCTGATGATCCAGAAAGCTCAGCTGAATTGACCCCTAAAATTACTATCAGTATCGGTGATCCTGGTGGTACACCTGCCATCAACTCAGGCAACCTGACGATAACAATCCAAGTGCTTCGAGGTGCTACGAAAAACTTTGCTCCCGAGAATGTTCTTGGTCGGGGTGGATTCGGTGTGGTCTACAAGGGGGAGTTGGATGATGGAACATTGATAGCAGTTAAGAGGATGGAGTCTGGTGTTCCAAGTAACAAAGCTTTCGATGAATTCCATTCTGAGATTGCTGTTCTTTCAAAGGTCCGACACTGTAATTTGGTCTCTATTCTTGGTTACTCTGCAGAGGACAATGAGAGACTTCTAGTATACGAGTACATGCATCACGGAGCTTTGAGCAAGCATCTCTTCCAATGGAAGGAGCTGGGGTTGGAACCTTTGTGTTGGAAGAAGAGACTAACCATCGCATTGGATGTTGCCCGAGGGATGGAGTACCTTCATTGTTTGGCTAACCAGTCCTTCATTCACCGGGATCTCAAGTCTTCCAACATACTTCTAAGAGATGATTACAGAGCAAAAATATCAGACTTTGGACTGGTAAAATTTGCAACAAACAATAAAGCAT
This sequence comes from Musa itinerans, assembly GCA_001649415.1. Lineage (NCBI taxonomy): Eukaryota > Viridiplantae > Streptophyta > Magnoliopsida > Zingiberales > Musaceae > Musa > Musa itinerans. Next base: position 195,011 of record LVTN01000049.1, on the reverse strand, counting down.
CTATTGCAACTAGACTTGCTGGGACATTCGGATACTTGGCTCCGGAGTATGCTGGTAAATCCCTGAGCATTTGAATGTTTTTCCTGTATGCATGCGAATTCAGATGAACAGAAATCTAGTTTCCTATAAATCATGTCAGCACTCTTTACTCTAATGGTTAGTTGATTTTTAGTAAAATGTTTTGGGCTTTTCGTTACTAAATTTCGGTCGTTGCGATCGACACTCGATAGAACTGACTTAGCAGAGCCAGAAACTTCACGGATTATAGCTCAAACATTGTCTACGGCATATCACTTAGCATAACATTCTTCTGACCGTTTCTTCGATGTTTGTTTGCTTGACAATGGACATATGCACAACCTTGCTTTAATGTTGCTTCCTGTGTTCTTTTCGAGTTGACACAATACTCTGGAAATCAAAATTCTAGATAATTTTATCCTATGAATTTCTTCATTAGATCTTTTATTCTATCCAATTTCAGTATTAATTTCATTCTGTGTATCTGTCTGTCTTAATAGTTAGAGAATATTCAGAATCTTCTCAAAGTTTCAATGGTTGTCATATTTTAATTTGCCAGTCTTTTTCTGCTCATTCTTACAAATACATGTTCCATCTTTTTCCTAGAAATAACAGCTTTTGCAAATTGCATTTACCTAATTCTAGCTATGATTGCAACAGCTTTTACTACAGTTAAACATCATACGTTTGTTTAATCCTTTGTTCAAGTTATTTTCTACATACTTTTGTGCAACCGAGACATGGATTAATCCAAATCTTCTACTGTGACTTAACCAGTAACCGGCAAAGTTACGACCAAAGTTGATGTCTTCAGTTTTGGTATTGTGCTCATGGAGCTACTGACTGGTATGATGGCACTGGATGAGAAACGGCCCGACGAAAGCTGCTACCTGGCCTCCTGGTTCTGCAGGATGAAAGCCAGCTCGGAGGATCTAAGGAGCATCATTGACCCGTCTATAGATATCACCGATGAGACGTTCGAAAGTGTTTCCATCATTGCTGAACTAGCAGGCCATTGTGCCGCACGCGAGCCTCACCAGCGGCCTGATATGGGGCATGCGGTAGGTGTACTTGCTCCGCTTGTCGAGAAATGGATACCGACAACCGGTGATCATGAACAGGATTACTATGCTTTAGATTTTCATCAACCCCTTCTTCAGATGGTGGAGAAATGGCAGCTTGCTGGTGATACTACTAGTTCGATCAACCTTCAAGACAGTAAAGGAAGCATCCCAGCCAGGCCTGCTGGATTCGGGGAGTCCTTCAATTCTGCGGATGGCCGGTGAATGAACTCAGCATGTTGTTTCTTGTAGCAAATATTGTTTTTCTTCTTGTTTCCAAGTTATTGTTGATGAAACCCTTTTGAGGGTTCTTAAAGAAAAGTCATGATAGAAAGAGTTGTGACATTAATTGCTCTGTTTGATTTGGTGGTAAAATGGGTTTTGTTCTACCAGTTTAATGGACTTGAATGCAGATGTTTTGTCACTGATGATTTGGAGAAATATAGCTTCTTGTGTCTCCCTATTGCTGCATCCTTTTTGGCTGAGAATGGCGCAGGATGTTTTGTCATCTTGATGAACATTCCAAGTGAATATAAGGATCTTTTACATGATAGTTCATAGATATCATTCTATCTAGCGCTCAATCCAGATTTCTGTCTTCTCAAATTCCTTCACAGTAGCTGCTGTATCGAATCACAGAGACAGACATCAGAGTATCCTCTTTAGGAAACAGGAGCGAGCTGCGCATGAAGCTACTATTACATACATTTTTAACATTAATCAGATACATGTTAAAGATGGGAAGAGTATTGAGATCAGTGTACAACAACAACAACAACAACAACAACAAACCAGGAATAAGAAGCAATTGGAGATGACTACACCAAGAACATGTTGAGCTACAGCTACAGTTTGATGAGCATAAAAGAGAACTATGTACCAGAGAATGCTTTACAAGAATCCAGAGTGATGATCCACACCCAGCAGTTTCCTTGTCCTGCGAAGGAACAGCTCTCTCGTCTTGATCAGCCCCGGCAGGAACCCCGACATGGTCGTGAATGGCAGCTCCGCCACCGCGTCCTTCTTCCCCAGCGACACCATCGTTATCGAGATCGACGGCCTGTACTTGCTTAGCTTGGTCTCCTTGTTACTCACTTTCATCAGCTGCTTCAGGTTCTTGGCCACCACCATGGCGTGCCTCTGCGCAAACATCCCTTGTTTCCTTTCCTGCCCGTCAACAAACACCAATATTATACATCTATGAGATCAGAATTCAGGTGGAATGAATGACCCAAAGCTGAAAGCAAGCAAGCAAGCAAGCAGAGGAGAAGGCTTACATGAACATCAATGATATCTCCAATGGCAAAGATATTGTTTCGGCCTTTGACTCTCAAGTGCTCATCGACCTTCAGCTGACCGTATATGTCCAGGGAATCCTTCAGCACCATTGACTTCTTGAGCCACGAGGAACCCAAACGTCTGTTCACACAGACGTAGTAGCAATCGGCTGCTATGGCCTCTCCGGCGGAAGTCATGTAAATTCCATCTGCCTCGGATATGGTGTCCAGATCAACCGACTGCTCCAGAAGCACATCGACGTTCTTCGATCTTAGCCACTCCAAGGCCTTGTTGCCGGCTTTGCGACCTATGAATCCGAGCAACCTCGATCCACTATGAACCAAAGTCACCTTCTTGTCTGGATAGACTGATGCGATGTCCGAAGCAAGTTCAACCCCCGCTGGTCCACCTCCAATGATCAGAATCGAGCTAGAAGTTCTCATCTTTACGTTAGCTGAAATCGAAGCAAGTTGGTAAGAAGAACAGGGTGTTGGATACAGAGATGCATATGTCTCTGCCGAGTGCATTGCAGTTATCGGTGACATGCCTTCTTTGAACTTTTCGATCATGTCTCTCTTGCATCTGGGAGATGAAGTTGTGTGACCAGTAGCGATGACGAGGTAGTCGTACGTCACATGACGGCCATCTGCGGTTATCACGTCCGTCTCCGTGACATCGACGGCGGATGACGTGATGACTGTGCCATTCACAAGGTAATCGGTGTGGGAGAATATGGCCTTCTCCGCGACTGGTTGTTCCACCGTCGATCTCAGTGTCGCCCAGGGAATCTCGAAATACTCCTTCCTGAGATGAAGAAAAGGGGGAGGAGGGAGGCTGAGGAAGGCGAAGGATGGAAGATGGAAGATGGAAGAGGGAGGGGGCGGGAGTTGTACTGGTCGATGAGGACGACGTCGGCGTGGAACTGGATGGACTTGGCGAGGAGAGATCCGGCGATGCCGCCTCCCACGATGACCACCCTGTTCCAGGTGGCGTGCCCTCCACGACCGCTCCCGCTCCCGCCGCCGTGGCCCAGGTCTCGGTTGCTGACTCCGGGGTCGCTGGAGACGGAGGAGGACCTGATGGTGACGCCGCACTCCAGCGGACGGTCTCCTTCCATCTCTCCCTTCCCTCCTCAGATGCTCTCTGTGTGTTTCCGGCACCGACAGACGGAGAAGGAGGAGGAGGAGCAGGAGGGAGAAGGAAGGATAAGAGGGAGAAGCGCGCGACGCAGACGCCGCTTTCCCCGCGGGTATACCGCGAAGCGCGACCGTAGGAGAAGACAAACAGCTAATGCTTTGCATGCCATGCCTTCCTTCTCTTTCGATTTATCCTTCTTTTGGCAACTGCCACGTGTCCAGAAGAAGGCTGACCAGACCACCAGTCAACCACATTAACGTATCCATTCTACCAATCACAACCCACCACAAAATCCTATTGTTGTAGACAAATTAAAATAATATAGTATGATTTCCTTGAAAATTCTCATATTAAATTAAAATACATACAGAGGTCTATTACCTAAGTGATCAAAATATCATCCTCTCAAGATGCTAAGGTAATTGTTCACTGTCTAAACAGACAACAAATATAATATCATATCAATTGCTAAGGTAATTGATTTAATAATCATAAGAGAAAACCTTTCTTTGTAGCGTGATTATTTTCATACATATTATTAAATCTCAAAATCTACAATAAGATTAATAATTAAGGTTGATAAGGATTTGAATTAGTTAACAAATTTAATTATAATATTTTTATATATATTTTACAAAAGTTATGATTAGTTCGGATTAGCAATATATTTTACCAATCTACGTTTGGAACACAACCTGCAGATGTTGCACAGGAAAACCACGTCCAAAAGAATCGGAACAGATGCCTAACCAAGCCATTTACGTATCATTTACATTAATCAGAAACTAAGTTACCCTATTCATGATAATCGAAATTAATCCTTTAATTACTTCCGAAAACTATTTGCTCATCAGGAAAGGATAAAGCAAGAGAAGTCCACACAACAATGGCTCCTCAACAAGCAGATGATGATGATGATAGCCTTCGTCTTCTCGACCAACAAAAATTATAACCTTTTTGGTAAGAAACCTGCATCTGCAACGCGTCCAGCCAACCATCTCGTTCACATCTCTTCTTCGCTCTAATCATCCGCGATCTCCGGCACTTCACGTGACGGTGACAGTGACGTTGCCGGTGTGAAGAACTGCGTTCCTTCTCCGTCACTGCTCAGCCTGCTCGTCCCTGTCCCTCCCTCCTCTTCTTCTTCCTCCTCCTCCACCTCCTCGATGGTGTACAGCATTCTTGACGAATAACGACACACCGCCTGGTATTTCTCAAAGGCATCCTCATCATCTGCAGCAGTCGTCCGCTCCTCCGCGGTCGACATCTTCGACGGCGGTGTCGCCTTTGCCTCCTGGGGATTGGGCTCGACACGAGTTTGGTTCCTGCGGAAAAGGCAGAGCAGGATGTGCTCCTTGGAGATATGGGAATCACCGTCATCAATGGAAGATCTCCGAGGAGACCTCGGACGACGCCATAACCAATATACAAGCTTGAGGATGAGACATAGGACAAGGAGGATGAGGCTGGAAAGGAGAACAAGAGAAAGCTTAGAGAAGCCACTCATCCTAGTAGAGAGGAGAAGCAACAAGAAAGAGAGAGAGAGAGAGAGAGAGAGAGAGAGAGAGAGAACAAGTCTTGGAACCCTTCAAAGTTACAACAAACTCCAATGGTTTGAAGAGTGTGGATAATGATAGATGGTAAATTCTTATAAGAAAGATGATGACTCAAATACCTTACTGATCAAACCACTAAACATCTTCTGATCCATAAGAAGATTTACTTGTTAGCATTATCTTCCAAAGATATAGTCCAAGATTTTCTATTTCCCTTTATCAATACAAAGAAATACATTCTCTCTCAGTTGACCTATTAAATCTACTTTCCTGATGCATGCACATGATCACATTACCTATCAGAAAGCTGTCTACAGATTGATCTCCATGTCCCAACAGATGTTAAAGATCAACTGATAAAAGGTTATAATTATGTTGATAGATACATTTGAAATAATAGAATGCTCTAATGGATTTGACATAAAACCTGTTAGAATTAGATGACAAAGATCATAATTTGATTGCTATGCATCCCCAAACTCATTCTTTACCACAATCTCAAGGTGGCCAGTGTTGAACACATTGACAGAAATGTAAATGAAATAGCACATACTCTAATTATGGACCAGTATTACTGTCTAACCACAGTTAATCAATAGATTTCAGTTCTACTTAAAAAGAAAAAACTCATTCTTCACAGATAGCAGGAGATCTCTATCTAAATATGACAGGAACAATCACATTAGAGAATTGGCAAGGTTATGTAAACTTGAAGAGAGAGAGAGAGATGTGTTGCTAAATTTAACAGATCAAAATTCTTTCAACTCCTCCCTGGAGAAAGAATCTTGTTAGCCATTATTTTCTATTGATCTCTAATGTTGTCAGAACAATGGATGACACCAATATTCCCTACTCCCATCTCACTACCATTACCAGCAAAAACTCAATTAAACCACAGAGTAAATTTATTCTCCCAGCAACACACATTCATAATGCATCACTTCTTGCCATTTTGGAAATCTAAATGCGAGGGCATTGCAACTCTATTAGCCTTTCTATTTACCTCGATCAGACAACCCGATGTTTGACACTACACTAAAGGGAAAGCTCTGAAGCAATTTCAATTGAGTCTAAGCTTGCAAGTCTTAGCAACAGCAGAAATAAGTATTAAGACCAAAACATCTGCATCCAGGAGGAGACGTAACCTAAAGATGCAGATAGTTGTGTTGAGTGCCCTGCCCTGTCATGAAGTTTTAGTGTACATTCATGGCTAAAGATTAGCATTTGGCACTCGAGGTTTATTTTTGACCAAAGCTTGTAAGCTTGGTTATCTCTAGAATTGCCTAGTTAATTCATCGAACATCTACCGTGCAACGGAGATCAGCAGGTTGTATGCAGAATCCAACGAAATAAGAAGATAAGCTATAGATCAGCATCCAAACTTGCAACAAAGAGACGATCTTGCAAATGGAGGGGAACATCTAGTACGTATCTTCGATTGCACATTGAACTGCTCGTTGCTCCGCCTCAACATTGCAGGCAAGGATTAGGATGGACCCTTCTCTTTCCATGCCTGATGCCACGGACTTATCCTGTAGGGCAAGCTGCGCGAGAAGTGCTGCGGAGACTCCCTCTGACACAAAAAGATTCCGCCTTTGGCCTCTCCTCTATGCTGCAGCAGAAGAGACGCGGACACCGGATGGCCATGGCCCAAGCGTCCCCAGATGAGAACTCGACCTCTTCCAAGGAGTCCGGCCTGGGAAGCAAGGGGTGCCGCGAGATGGCGGTGACCCCGAGCATCTGGAGGAGCCCAGGTGGGCGCCGGTCGCGGCAAGGAGGCCGACGCCGAGGGAGGCGACCTCAATCTGTGACAACCCGCTCAATCCTTACAACTTCAAATTATTCTTAATCCCTTGTAACATTTCTTCCTTTTTGACATAAATTTCTTCATAACAATTTATGAAATAGATTCAGTGTATATATAAAAGATAATTTCTAATCTTATTTTAATCTTCATCTTAAAAGAGAAAAATATGATAAATTATATATATATATATAATATTCATTATAAGATTTTATTTAGCTTAATTTTTAAACATTTATTTTATCATCATTTTTATCGTTTACAAAAAGAAATAAAAACACCCATGAAACAATGGCGTCTTTCTCACTAGCATACGGAACCCCTAACTCCCATGAAAAAAAGAAAGGGAAAGAAAACCCACTTGCCACAGCGACACACTTGTCCGGCGACCATAAACGTCGGAGCCTGCAGTGACGTGCCCGACGATTCCGCCGTACCCACGGCGGGCAGGACGGGACGACGTCGCCCTCATGGTCCACCGCGGCAGGACGAAGCGTCAGCGCCACAGCTCCATGCCTGTTCATCCACAGTTCCCCGGTACACTTCCTGCGACGCCGTCCACCGGGGATGATTTAACCGACTGCGCGCAGCTGCATGCATGCCGCGGCCGCTGCGCCACCGTATGACACCGGCTGCAGTCCACACAAGCCCATGCCCGCCACGGCGATCCACGTACTGCGGTCTTTTACGCCCCACGCGAGGACAGCATCTCTGCGCCAAAGCTGCAGGGCTAGTAGCATCAAACTGCAGGCGGTCAGTGCTACTCGCTCTTGCGGAGGATACTACGCCTCTGTGGATGCTTTAAACTGGAGATGGAGATGATGAGGCTGTGTTACTCCTATTAGGGAACAACTTGAAGGTGAATTAGAGGTCTCCATCGGTGAACTTGTGCATGTGCATGGATTCCAATTCACTATTTAGGTGCAACGTCAGGTTGCTTCTCAGTCAATCATGGCTACAGGAAAACATAATTATAGCTGAAACCTAATTATTTCTATTATCAAATGTTATCGAATCAGAATCAGAATCAGAATCAAATCACTGTGAAATGTTTTCGAATTTCAAATACGACTGAACCAAAATGATCGATTCACATGATCGAGTCTTCTATATCGATGTCAGAAACTTAAGGAACTGAGATTATCCAAGAAAGAAGAAGGAGAAAGAAATTTACATTAACCTGTAAACTGAGGTAATATTCGGCTGGGCATGGAGTGTCCATAACATCATCCAAAAAGATAAGGACACGACCTGCTGGTGATGTTGACGAGAAGACCGATTACTTATTGATTCCGTAGCTGAAAACATACTATTCAAGTACTATGATGTCAGTTGTTCATAGTACTGTGGATGCATAGTCTCGTCTCAGCATGTGGTAGGCCACAGTCCTTTTGGCTTACTTACAACCTGTACAGTTCTGCTGATGCCTCTCCCTCTTCTCCTTCGTGCTCACTCCACATCTTCTCTCTTTATCTGGTCCATTTACTTGCATTTTTATTCGTAACCATTTAAGTAACTACTGTTGAAGAATCGGTAGATCTATGAACAGCGAATGCATAGTAATATTGTATATTCAAGACTGTCTTATGCTTCTCAACATTCCCAGCATCACAATATTTTGATTCCTGGAATCGTCAATCTTGTACTGGAAGCACATGAACTATAAAGTACAGGAATCACCATGAAGCAACAAAGGAATTGGTGCTTCGTGGTGGTATTGGCAACAAAGGAATTCACATTTCCCTTTTGCCAAGACAAAAACGGCAGCACCCACCATGGCCTTGCTATTGGCAACTCGTGTTCATGCGTACCTTCGTTGGTTGGCTACCGGTACACAGTGACTGTAACACGAGCAAGGTATGTCACCTTACACGCTCTCCTCCTCCTCGATCCCGAAGGTGCAGGACGAACAGGAAGAAGAGGAAGGAGATGGCGCGAGGCTCAAAAGCAAGTCCAAGAAGGCCCCTACTATGATCTCATGAGTCTTCTTTCCATTGACCCTCAGGTACCAGGTCAGCATCTCCTCAAGCCACGCCCAGTCGACCTTCACGCTGTGAGCCATCACCATCTCCTCCATCGACTGCTTGAAGTCCCGGTGGGGGTCTTCCGAGTCCACTGCCATGGCGATGCTCCCCTCGAAGGGGATGCTGTCGGCGTCGGCCGCTTCCTCTTCCGCCACTATCGATCTCGTCGAGCCTCCCGGCTCGAAGAATAGCCGGTCCGACCTCAGCCCACAAATGACCGCCTCCGCGGCGTCGCTGCTGGGGTCCTCCCGCGCCGTCGAGATGCTATCGCTGCATGACACGGTCAGGTCGAAGGAGCAAGCGTTCATGCCGTCGTGCTCTGCTTCTCCGTCCTCTTCCCTGAAGGAGCGGGTTCTCGGGTGCCGGCAAGAAGTCCATGGAAGGGGAGGATCGGAACGTAAAGAAGAAGAGGCGTGCTTCGCGTCCCTCATTCTAGAGAACAGATAGGTAAACCCTAGTTTCCTGCCCATGTCCCGATCTCCCTTCTCTGAGCAGGAGCAGCAGGAGAATGGATGACAGTCCGATGTGAGGGGTGAAAGGCTAAGGATCCACACATGTGGCTGGCTTGACAGGGAGGGAGGGTGGAGTTAAAGCATGAAGGGAAGCTGGAATGGAGGGAGATCGATCTATAGGATCATCAGGCATGTGAGCAATAAATACTGGTTGGATGATTCAAGGGATTCATGGCACAGTGGCTGCTTTCGAATGGGAGCTTTCTCTGGTGCTGTGATGAGCGCTTCTTGTTTGTTTGCATCCTGAGAAGGTGCAATTTCAAGCCAGCAATCTGTCATCTTGCCATGTATTGGGTTCTTCCATCTAGTCATGCTTCGGGTGGGTGCATTACAATTCTTTCATTGGGTGATGACTGGTAGCTCGGCTCGCTGCCTGTGTTGGGATTACAAGGTTTGACCGTGGTCGAGACGTGAGACCAGACTGGGAGTACCCAGAATTGATAGTTCTGCCCAACAAAGAACAAAATGCTACAGCATATACACATCTATCAAATGGTGGATACATGTTGTCATCCCATATAGACTATGAAAGTGTATGGATTATAAGAAGATTGACAATCATTATTTTCTTTCATTTTTTTTATATTTTGTTTAAGATTGACAATCGCTATTACAACAAGAATGTTGTGTGTATAAAATATTGGATATTTTATCAAAACAAATTCACTATTGATTTTTTTAATCAGGTTGTGTATAAAAAAATTCCGAATTTGATTATTAATCATCTCAATTTTTTTTTAAGATATTAATCATCTTGAAGTTATTTTTTTTATTTTTTTGAAAACTTTATGATAATTAATTATCAATTTTTTAATAACATAAGTGATCAAATTATTTTATTTAAAGACTGAAGATATTTTCGTCTAAATAGAACAAGACACTTTATGGTGTCTTGTTCCTTCGATCCATCTTCTCTACCCCAGCTTACTTCATCGTCGTACTTCCTCACAAACATACAGGCAATTAATCACCCGACTCGTCTGCAGGAGATGATCAAGTCTGAAGTAGGTAATGAAGATGGGAGAATGAAGCTTTTGGCTATGGAGAAGTACCTAATGTTAGGGTTCTAACCATCTGCAAGTTGTTTTAGTGACTGGAAGCAACTGCTGAAGCATTCACAGTCTGAAGCATTTGTCTTCTCATGAGCCTGTGCGATCTTTATATCAAGTGAAAATAAGTTCATGTCAATTCAGCTAAGTCAAACGTGTTCTTGTTCAGCCTATACTCTCTCTCTCTCTCTCTCTAGGTGGGCATCTATCTCAAGACTTTTGCCCAAGTCTGCTTAACCTCCCAAGTGAAACATCTCAAGGGTGAAACAAGAGTTATCCTTGTCTCCTCCTCATCATATATCGGACAATTACAATACAGATCTCATGTCCACAACATAAACAAGTTTAGGCCCCACTATCTATTGTTTGGTTCACAAACATGGCAAGTAAATTGAGTGGAATATTCTTGAAAAAAAAATTATTTTTGATTTTTTTTCGACGGATACCTTTTCATATTTTTTCAAATAATATCTTCATTTACTTATAATCGTCTCTAACCAGACAACGGGAGTAACACATATTGGTTATGGTCACCATTATATAGGGTAAATCAATATAATGTCTTAATTATAATATTTTTAAATATATATATTAAATCTATTCAAAAATATTATAATTGACATAAAAATCTTATATTTAATTGTTCTTGTTACTAAACCAATAAAAAAATCTTAATTTTTATGTGAACCAATGGGTTTTGACTCTATTTGCTTTAGCTATATTATTTTTTAATATATTTATATTGTCTTAACGGAGGTATCAAAAATATTATAACTATAGTGTAAATCTTATATATTAGAGATTAGATCGACTTATCCTATGAACTATTGAGAAATATGAAAAGGAAAACACCTTCTGAAAAAAAACCCAAAATTTTTTTTTTCAACAATTGACCCAAATAAATTTGAGTTAATATTTGTCACCAATAAGTTAATTGTGAAAAGTCAATCAAGGACAGAGAGCCAATAATTCAAATGCTCCCCCATCTCCTCTGAGACATACCACCTAATGATAGCTTAAAGGTCGATGTCATGTGGACCAACTCTACACATGCTTTGTTTCAAACTTGTGCTCTCTTGACTATTAGCCGGATTTTAAGATGTATGATTGTCCTTCCACCAACACTAGGAAGGTCAATCTCTCAGCCTTTATTGTAGCATCAAAGTCATCAGCAGTTCCTGTAAGAACCATACAGCCAAAGGCAATCAAGGGACCAAATATAGCTTTTTATACACTTGTAGCTGTTTGTATTATCATGCTTTTATGATCATTGTCATGGAATGTGTGCTACTGTTTTTGGGTTAATTAGAAGTCAATCACCTTGCAACATATCCTTATGGTCCAGCAAAGGATTAGATTGTTTAGAAGTTTACTGAGATCTATGTTTCTACTTGTTGTTCACCTCATTTACCTGGGCCAAACACATAATTAGAGAAGGGGAATTTGATCTACCATCATATTTGGAGTAGTTCGATGTGTCGATCCGTGGAGTTTGTGTTCAACCAATGGAAGATAGAACCAGATTAATGAGAATTAGTCATATTAGTTAGTCAAGAATTGAGAAATTTGCTTTTTCTATGTTGATTTATTTTTTAAAAAAAATGTTTATGCAACTATGTATTTGATTCTTTTTTGGCGAATAAAATGACATCTGAAAACAATGGGGTGTGAATCTTTGCTTCTGCTTCCTTTGTCCGATTTGTATGAGGTTGAGCTGAGTTTGATCAATATGGCAGGTTGAACTGTTGATCGAAGAGATGCAAGAGAAATGGATTGCATCGAATGTTTGATCGGATTGTATGCATGAGGACTTCATGAACTCATAGTCACTCATGGCTGATGCTAATCCTGATTCCAGCAGTGTCTTTTTCCCCTGTGACTTTAGAAGGCAGCAGACAAAGACCAATTTCTGTGGCATTATCAAGTTCATCAAGCAGAACCCCTTCATGAAAACCTAATTCATGGAGGCCAACCATCTACTGACCTGCAAAAGCCGAGTTCATCGCTGACTATAGACTAGAGTAGCATCAGACTCCATTACAAAATGGAAGTAAATTTGTTTGTGATAAACACATGCATAACTTTAATATGCAATCAAGTCTTAGGTAGCAAGAAAAAGAAATAGCATGCATCTCATATGATGCGAAACCGATTTCGGGTATGTTTTATTTAAATAAACTTGATTAATTAGCTTAGGGATATTTTTCATATGTAGTAAATTGTTACGATATCTACTCAACGAAGGAAAAAAAGTAAACAAAGAAAAGATAGAATAAATCATATTTGTTTTTGTATTGAAAATTATAAATCTTGATTGAATATTATCGAGAGAGGAAGATTATTTTTTAGATCAATCACTATCTCTAGAGGGAAGATATTATATATTTGATTTGATATGAATGTAATTTTTCTTTTTTCTTTTTTCTTTTTGTATCTATAGCTTTAAAATGGGTCAGAATATTATAATACATCAATAAGAAGATAATTAATGAATTAAGTTTTTTGCGAGACTATAGTTATTTTTTGATGAAATAATCGATGAGATCTTCATTCTGTCCATGTAATTATGCCTTTATTATTCAATTATATTTTGATTATTATTATTCGTTGTCCATCTTTCTAGTCCATTATCATAAAACAAAATCTCATTGTTACTCGTCCTGAATACTTATCTTTAGTGTACAGTTTGTTTAGATCTTACTTTGAGTGTGACTGTGAGATTTGTCACTCTGCTTCACCTACTTGATCTTCTGAAAACCAAGATATTTTGAATCCATCTTCATTAATGATAACCATCCTCTTGTCTGTGTGTTACTCTAGCAGAAGAGGAAGGTTGAAGATCGAGAATACGAGAGAGAAAAATGTTGCATCTACGAGTTTGTCTTATGCTTACGTGTTTTCTCCCTCTTAACTTGGCAATCAGATGGAGAAGATGTATGCTTGGAGAAATGGTGTGACCTCTGCTGCCAACATGCATGCATGTCCCCAGTTAGGTAACGGTAGAGAGAGAAACTACCATGCATATTAGCTTTGATCGAATAATGCGCATCGTCTTAAATAACATGCAGGAAGAGAGCCATTAGGAATAATGAGAATATCAGCAGCGTCGTCTTTAGGCTTCAGCTCTTCTTGCTGGTCTTGCTGTTGGTGGTGGTGGGTTTGTTACCATGGTGGAAGTCGAGGAGCACGGTGCTGTTGCACTTGGGGCACTTGGGGTCCTCCTCCGAGAGCATGACGTACATGAGGCACCGGGGGCACCCGGCGAGCACCATCGGCGGCGCTTCGGGACTGTTGGACGGCTTCTGCTCACCCTCGGACGAGACGCATGAACTCGGCGGCGACCTTGACGACGACGAAGAAGACGAGGACCTCTTGGGGGACTCCTCTTCGTCGTCGTGCGCCGCCGCCGGCCTCGTCGATGGCCCTCCTCTCAACCTCGTCGGCTTCAGGTTCTCTGGGCTCTTCCCATTGTTGCGGCTCATCTCTAGAGTTAACCGCTGCAGATGTTATAGCCTGCGTAGCTCTTGCACGATACAGAAGTATCCGAAGACAGATGAGGGAATGCATACCTCGAGTCCAGCTTACTTTAGCATCGATCGAAGGATACGTCTTAGGGTAAATCAAAGTGTCTCCGATGTGTGGCCGCACTGCTAAGGATGACGATGAGTGCACCGGTGGCGGTGCACCCATGCCATTTATATAAGAATAGATTCGAAGGGAGGCTGATGGGTTCTTAAATACAACAACCGATACTTTACTTTGGTTGCTGTTCCTCTCTCTCTCTCTCTCGTTCTATCTAAATTGTATGCAGTAGATGTGGCCCTTGCGAAGGAAGGCTGTGAGATTGCAGTACACAAGTAACATCACTTCTTTAAGTAGAATATGTTAACAAGCTCACGGCATGCAACATGACCAGTAGATGGTGAACATGGATCGATATCTTGCAATGTAAACACCTTGGGGTTGTGACTTGTAATTGGAAGAGAGATGTAAAGCGTCTGGACCCGTTCATTTCATGACACATCTTTCCTGCTTGAAAAGATAATGTATTTTTCTCCATATCTGGATTGCCATATTAATTAATTCCCTTCAGTGGGATTTATTGTACCAATAACTCCAAGGATTCGTAGCTATCAAGTAAATAGGAGTAAATGAAACACTGGTTAGCTTAGTAAATGGGTCTTAAATGGATGCTACTTTTCAGTAAATGGACTTTACGTCCAATTAATGGAAGATACGGGCAAGCCTGGCTCAGATCTCCAAGCATGACAAGAGCATCAAGTCTCAGTGTGGATCTCACCTCTGTCAACAGAAGCCTCCATGGACGACTCATGAGTTTTCTCTCCTGTGTGACTTCTACATTGGCATGTAGTGATTTGTGTGTGCTCAGAAGTCAACGTTGACTCCTCTCTAGAACTTAATTGACTGTTTGCTTAACTACAAGGAACAAATAGGAAGTGCGTAAAGCCTTCATTTACTCTCAGGCTAAGTGGGAGAGTTTTGGCTTCCTAGTTATTGAATGCATGTCGAACGACGACATGAGAGAAACCAAATCAGGTATTATCGTTGGTCAACGTTGACGACGTGTCATGGTTTCTTCGACATTTGCATGGGGAGCGTGAGTGCGTCCATGTCGAAGTATATATATATATATGTATGGATTTCCTTGATTAGCTTCACCTGTTGGAGCCTCGAAAGCTTGAGAATATGTGCGGATAGTATTTGCATGGAAAACATTTCTGATGACACAGTACTGAGGGAGAAGAGGTGAGATGACATGAGAGTGGTGTGTGACTAACCAATGGGTCCTTGGCTGCCACTTGCAGCTAGAGAAGTCATTTTCCTAAGATTTAAGTCAGCTCAGGAGGGAAGATAGAGAATCTTTGTGTGCTCTGTTGCCAATTCAACTTGTACTCCCAAAACGCAGTCATTTATATTCATTGAAGGTTTGCTTGCTGTGAGGGTCCGAGCTGATGTGCACATCCTTGTAATGCTCATGTCACCACATTCCAATCCCTCTCTCTCTCTCTCTCTTACCTGCATCCACCATGTCCATTGCTTCGAGGACAGGAAGATTAAGCAGCTGGAAGTAGAAGTAGTGGATCCTCTTCCACCCTAATATGCGACTCTCAATACTCAATCTACCATCACAGCATCCTCGAAGTAGAAGTAGATGGAAGACAGCAGCATCACTCACTGAGAAAACCTAAATAGCGCCAACTTCACTGCATGTTGATATCCTCGAGCCGAAGATACACTTTGGTAGTGACTCCAAGGAAGATGATGGGATCACATGAATGAGTTGAGACATTAATGGAGATGAGCAGCTCTTACTACAAGCGTCTGACGGACAAGGAAGAAGCTAACAGGACGGCATAAACAATGGGTGCTGTGTTGCTTCAGAAACATTGCTTCCTGCTGCCAACTCACTCTGACATGGTATTAAGAGTAACATTTAGCCAATCCATTCAGTGAGAATGAAAGCTCACAGCAGCTGGTTTAATTGCATTCAAGCCGATGTCTGCCCACAAATAACACAGCAATTGATGATGGATGGAAAGCTGCTGGTGAAATCTCTGAAGAAGCTAAATACATCACCAGCAGGTGCCAGCAAGACATGAACTGTAATGCAATGACATAAACATCGTCTTCGCTCCCTCAAAGCATGGATTAAGTGATGGCTAACATCCTATGATGTTGCTGCATTTCTACTTCTTAGTCCAACTTCTACAAAGGAACTCTCTTCATTTGTTATGTATTCTAATGCAATCAGAGCACTTGAAAGGCCTTTCAGTTTCGTTAGAGTAATTAATTCGGCACAACCTTGTTGATCTGGAGACTAAATGTTCATAAACTCTCTCTCTCTCTCTCTCTCTCTCTCTCTCTCTCTCTCTCTCTATATATATATATATATATATATATATATATATATA
>LVTN01000049.1:167028-178632 GCA_001649415.1 Musa itinerans | reverse complement strand
CCAACTTTTGAAAGGATAGATATGTATGACCCCACTAAAATTAATTTAAATGAATAAAATGGCAGCCCATGACAATTAAATGAGGAACATATTTATTTAGAAGCTAATTCTTAATATTCATAATCTCTTTAAAATTAATAAAATAATAATTTATTATTTATAATACTTTTAATTTTATTTTATTTTCTTCCCCATAGCCTTCGCTTGCACACCCTATTGCCATCCATTCTCTCCACTATCCGTGCACTTTAGTAGACAATTTGAAAAGGTTTGGAATATGACTTTTTTTTTGTTAATACAATAAATCTAGAAGATGAGATCTTTCAAGATATTACAAAATGTATATAATCATAAAAATATTAAATTATTATAACAAATATCAAATTTTATTTCTCACCTTCTCTTGATTTTTAGTTTATCTAATTTCATCATTATTTTTGCCACCTCCGACAATTAAGAGGAGGAGGAGGAGAAGAAGAAGAAAAAAAATTAAATTATAAATTAAAGACATATATATATATTTATAAATGGATAATTTATGAATATTTAAAGTTCTTAATATAGCTTATAAATAAAAAAAAAGTAATATCCTAAAATTAACCATTTGCAAGTAGAGGTGTGAAGTGGGCTGTGCAGCCTTCAAGAACTCTAAGACCACTTGTGCAGCCCATTTCTACTCTCTATATGGGCTTTGATGGATTGCGCATAAGGCCCAAACTATCAACAAACGCAGGCTAAAAGCTAAAAGGATAGCAACACATCGAGCAATGTTCTCATTATTGATGGGAGTCCTAAACAGCACACGACGGAAATGATACCAACATATCGAGCAATGTTCCCATTATTGATGGAGTCCTAAACAGCACACAACGGAGCTCAAAGCTCTTCAACAGCAGCACACAATGGAGCTCAAAGCTCTTCAACAGCAGCACACAATGGAGCTCAAGACTCTCCAACAGCAGCACACAAGAGGAGGTCATCGTGTGAAGATTCCTCCCGTCTAAAGAGATTCCTCCCGTTTAAAGAGATTGAAGGAAGGATAGGCCACCGAGCATCCTCCATCGAGCACAAGGTTGTGCCCACTGACGTACTTGGAGTCGTCGCTCGCCAAGTAGAGCACCGCATCGGCCACGTCCTCCGTCCCCAGGCTCACCCCTTTGAGGTTGGCGACGGCGGCCATGGCCATGTCGAAGGCTTCGCCCTCGAGCCCCACGTATCTCATCGCCAGCGGCGTCGCCGCCGCCGCCGGCGACACGCAGTTCACCCGGACGCCGAACTGGCCCAGCTCCGCCGCCGCGTTCTTCGTCAGCCCCACCACCGCGTGCTTGGAGCAGGTGTACGCGTGCGCCGCGGCGGCGCCGATGACCCCCGCCAGGCTCGAGGTGGTGATGATGCTCCCCTTGCGCGCCGGGATCATGACGCGAGCCGCGTGCTTCGTCCCCAGGAACGGCCCCACCAGGTTGACGCCCAGCACCCGCTCGAAGTCGGACTTCTCGCACTGGAGGATGTTATGGCAGGCGGCGCCGGTGATGCCTGCGGTCTCATCATCAGTATATATACCTGCGTGCGGAACGATCCGACGACAAGAGCAGCGGCGGGTGCATTACCGGCGTTGTTGAACATGATGTCAAGTCGGCCGAACTTTGCGACGGCGTGGTCGACCGCAGCGCTTACGTCGTCTTCGCTGGTGACGTCGCAGTGGATGAAGGAGGCGGCCGGGCCGAGACCGCTGCAGACTGCGGTGCCGAGCTCGTCCTGGATGTCGGCGACGACGACCTTGGCTCCGTGACGGCAGAAGAGCTTGGCGGTGCACTCGCCGATGCCGCTGGCTCCACCGGTGATGAGGGCAACCTTACCTTCCAATCTGCACCAGTAGCAAGCACCTTCAGATCCACCGTTCTAGTGGTAGAACCGGTTTAAACCCTCAACTCCCTCACGAATAACAAGAAAAGAAACTATGAAGCTTACTTCTTTGCGTCGGCAGGCAGATCTGAGCAGGTTGCCATGGCGATCGATGCGACAAACCAGTTGTGTGGAATGGCTCGGTAGTCGTCACCTTATACTACAAGATCTAAGAACAATTGAGCATCTGCTATGATGGGATTCCCATACTATGCGTTCCGTGAAGCCAGTTCCACGACAAACGATACTAACGATGGTGACTGCTGAGTAGATGATATAAACATTTGTACGAACAATAGAGATTTTTCCTCATTCTGACTCATATCCTCTAGAATACGACTGCATCCTTATCTTTCTTTCGACTGTCGTCTTCTCTCATCTCATCTGGGATTAATAAATGTGATGCCGTCTTCAACCTACACAAAAACCAATAGTTTTGTCCCGTCTACACTTGATTTCATTGTGAGTAATTAATGAGAATGCATGTGGTATCATGTGATCACCGTAGACATAGACGTGGTCTTTTTTTTTGTTTTGTTTTGGCAAGGTAAGATGATCTTTTCTATGCAATGAACACTAACATAATGCCATTTTTTAACCTACACAAAAACCAATGATTTTAGGAGTTCCCCCACCATATTTCATTTAATAATCTATGAGAGAATATATATATTGTGGACGGTATATTATGGGTATGATTAAATTTTAATTATAATTATTAATTAATAAAAAAATTAATTATGATCAGATTTCTTATGAGATAATATTGATGGAAGAGACTTTTTTAATTACTTAATATAAACCCTTTAGTCTCGTATATAAATTCTCCATGAAACTATATACACAATGTACAAATATACAGATACAAGGGGATGAGATACGTGAACCAGTCAACTGAGAGATTACAAATATTCTCTCATATCTCATTTATTCCTAATCCATTGTTCATAACGGTTTCATAAAAGATAAAAATAAAGGAGAAGATAAGTCTAATTTTCATTGTAAATTGACATTGCTATAGCCTTTGAATCCCACAATGATGTGTCCACATATTAAATATAAATTTATGAATGGTATCAAGAGGTACACATCAATCTATTATTTTTTATTTTAGATTTGACACTAAAGATTTTAGATCTTAATGCTTACAATTGGTATCGTAACTGAAATCAAATACTTTAGCTCTATTTAGTAGCGCGTTTCACTTGCGAAAAAGGTGTTATTCGATTTTTATTTACGATGCATGAATGATTCATCTGTATTGTCGATTTACATTTTTATCCAATCCGTTATATTGCCTGCTTGCAAGCAATGTAAAGTTTCTCGTGCTTTGATTGATAGACCACTACCGACAACTTGCTGTCAATAACAAAATTATTAAGGGCGATGATCTTTAGTGGTTGCTAGCCTAGTCATAGGTAATAATTGTGTACCTAGTGCAAACACTATGAGGTGCAAGCCCTATGGCAACGATTGAGGTGCAAGCCCTATGGCAATGATTGTGTACCTAGTGCAAACACTATGAGGTGCAAGCCCTATGGCAACATCGTTGCCAACGATAGTTGCGAAAGCACCACTGCGGCATGGGATGATTGATGAATATTATTTATAATTTATATCCATAAGTTTTATCTAATTGGTAACTATCAAAGTGGTTTAAGATGACCAATAACCTATAAAATTATATTAAGAAATTAATCTTAAATAATATTAAAAAAAAATATTTATAATGACACACATAATTAAAAGATTTAGATAATTTTAAAGGAGAATTTACTTTGAATAATTATATGATGGGAGTAAGATGATGTCGTTCTGAATATCCTTATAGTTTATGGTTATATACCCAAAGATAACAATATTATTTTAATATATTATTATTTAATTTTAGATTTTAATATTAAAATTTTTTAGATAACAAAAAAGAAAGGATAATGTTTATGCTTACAGTCACATCATTAACATATTACTTGGTTATGTTGATAAGTTCAAGCTAACAATTCATGATAAGTCTTTGACTTCTGAGTTCTTGATAGAATTATGCAAAGAAACAACAGTGCTTCGGCCTTAATATTCTTCCACATATGTTAACATCTGAATGAACGGGCACTATGTGACACAGCGTTAGGTTGCCATGCAACTTCACTTGCACTATGTTGGCATCTCAGTTATTAGTTTTTGTTTGATTCTTACAAAGTATTTATGCATCTTAGCATATGTCATATAACAACAAGTATCATATTTAATTTAATTATCTCACTTTTTCTCACTACAGCATTCATAAGTGCAAAATTTATTTGGAAGTTGACACCAACAGAATAGTAAAGATAAAATGAACTATTTTTCAAATCATATATTTTCTAACTAAAATCGATTAGGAAGCATCGACTATCAATATTAGGTTTCTTTCTCTCTTTTTTTTATCTCTCTAAAATCTCATGATACTCCGTCTTGGAGCTTTACGAGGCACCTTATGGTCTTGTTCCTTGTTCCTTGAGTTAGAGATGACTTGCATCCACTTTAGGCTTAACCTATATTGGATTGTTCATGTTGTCTCGATTGACATGAAGGACGACAAAAATATGTAACTCTTGTTAACATATCATATCATCTTAAATGATTTTTTTATATTTTATCTTCTATCAAAATTACGTCCCATTATTCATGATGAAAATCTTTATGTAACATCATTAGATTTCAGTACATCATAGAACGAATGCTGGCTCTTCTTTTTTTAACATTTAGGTTCAATTTGTAAATTTTTTCTGGGTCCATTAGATGTCTATCTGAGTAAAGTTCATCCATAATTAGGCCAGATTTAACAGCCTTGACTGATCCTAATTTTATTAATTGGAAAAAAAAAGTAAAATTCTTTCACAATTTAGGTTGGGGGTTCCAAATTCTCACAATAATTGCTAATTTCTTGAAGCAATAATACTCTTTGTTCTCTCGACGACTATGATATATATACTACACTAAGAATTAGTTTAAATCTATCAATTATATATATAATTTATAATTGAAGATTTCTAAGATTATTATATAATTGGAAGTCAATTAATAATACAGAAATGTGGCAGATATATTTATGCGCAGTCACATCCGGCTTCATTATTCAACCCAATTTCTCTCTTATATAGTTTAATCTCCTTCTTTATATTATAAAGAAAATGATCTATTTGAGTGGAAACATGTCTTGAAGAGAATTTAATATCATGGAATCGTCGTAAGTATCAAATCGCAGAACAACACAACGTAACACGTTCGAACTTTGGCATCACAGAACACGATGGAGGGGAGACAACAGAGGACTTGAGACCTGCGCACACACCAGAAAGAGAGCGACGGCGTCGCCCGCTAATGCTTCCGCATGACAAGGGCGGACATGACCACCAAGACGAAGAAGAAGACGACCGCTATGAAGGACGCCACGACGGCTCCGCTGATGCGCTGGCAGAAGCCATCGAAGCGCAGGCAGATGGCGATCCAGTTGGCCTTGGCGTCGCCGTTGTGAGCCAAGTACACGATGGCCGCCGCCGCGGAGGCTGCTGCTGTCGTCAGAGCAACCATTACCTGCATTCGGAGACATGTCTGAGATGAACAGAAGCTGACACTGACTCTACTTAGCTCGAAGACGATCAGTTAGTAATAGCCTACTGTGTCACAGATGAATAGCAGAAGCCGGGGACCGATCGCTCGTGGCCGGACCATGATGGCGAGGGAGAAGGGGAGGGAGAGGACGAGGTAACCTGCCGCGATCGCATTCGCCACCACGAAGAACCTGCGACAACAACGAACGAAAACATTGGTGATCGCAGTCACGATTGCTGTGCTTACTACGCATATAGCCACCATTACTGACGTGAGCGCGGGCAGATCGGCGAAGTTGGCGTGGAACTGAAAGAACTCAGTGAAGAAAGGGAGGGTCTCGTTGGTGGTTCCCATCGTTATGGCGGCGACGAGGGTAGCAGCGATGCCGCAAAGCCTCAGGATGAACTCGAACAGGGCGACGCCTCTCTGCCATCCCCCATCAGCACCGGTCTTCCTGAGAAAGAAAGGGAAGCGGGCAGGAGCAGCAGGAGGAGCTTTTCTGCTGGCATCGGACCCCTCGATTGCGATCGCGGTGGCTTCGCTGGTGTTCATCTTGGATCAGGCTGGTGAGTGATGGATGAAGCTTGTAGGAGATGGATTCGGCGGTGACGAGCTTGTCTGCGATGGTGGTGGTTATATAGTCGAAGAAAAGCTGGCAGCCACCGAGACATTGGTGGAGACGGTGAGCTGTGTGAAGTAAGTGGGAGGTGGTGGTGCAGCTCCAAGCGGCAGGAAGGGCTTCTGGTATCACCTAATCTGCATGATGAACTCCAAACCATAAAGCATTCACATTTACAAGTAGAATAGAGTCATTGTTCGAGCATCGATACAATATCTTTAAGCTGCTAATGATAACTCACATGGGTTGTTATATACGTGGCCCAAACACGGCTGGGCCGGCCCAACTAAGACCTATCAAATCGTTGGGTTCGACCCAACCAACACCGGATCCGAACTCGGGATGCCATAACCCGGTAAAAGGGAAAATAGACCCGACGTGTCAGGGTACTTTCGTCACTTGGAAAGAAGAGAAACCCTAGTAGAATGGTCCTATAAGAGTTCGGCGTGGATGCGTCGCGAGGGTTTCCTCCACCGGGGGAAGGAGGAGAGAAGATAAGGATGCAGATCTTCGTGAAAACCCTTACGGGGAAGACCATCACCCTCGAGGTCGAGAGCAGCGACACCGTCGACAATGTGAAGGCCAAGATCCAGGACAAGGAAGGTACTCTGCCCCTCGTTACTTGGTTCTCGTTCGATCAGATCTCGTGTTCTTTCTCTGCGTAGGTTACCTTTACGATTTTGCTGAAAAATGTAGGGATTCCGCCGGACCAGCAGCGACTGATCTTTGCCGGGAAGCAGCTCGAGGACGGACGGACCCTCGCCGACTACAACATCCAGAAAGGTGGATGTATCTCTTTCTCCTTACTTTGGATCCCTGATGAAGTTTTGACTAGGATTGTGGTGTTCTCTGCAACGGTGCAGAGTCGACGCTTCATCTGGTGCTGAGGTTGAGGGGCGGCATCATCGAGCCTTCTCTGATGGCTCTCGCCAGGAAATATAACCAGGAAAAGATGATCTGCAGGAAGTAAGTAGCCTTCCGACCTCTTTACCAACTCATGTTCCTGTTTGGAATTTCTTGGTTCTGTTTTACGTTTGGATAAATTGCTATTACTGTGATGCTTTAGAATCCTTGTGAATCTTATTGTTTGCTGGTAACCGTTTCTTTATGATGTAGCCATCACCACTCATTTTTCTCATCTATTGTAGCTGATAAACGAAGGCAAACCTTTCGATTGTCTACTGGTGATTCTCAAACATATGGTTTCTTATTGTCCTCTCTGTTGCTGATCATAAATTTCTTTGTGATGTCGTTGCCTATTCATCAGCTTGTTGGCTTAGGTTCTCTTGATGCACATCCTTTTGCCAGATAAAAATCACGATTAAGCATCACATGTCAGGTGCCGTGACTTGTTTAAACTTGCAAGGAAAGGTTGAGGGATAAAAGCTTTATATTCCAATTCTAGGCTATGAACAATTGAAACTGGTAACCCATTTGAAGATAGTGCCGTTTGTATAAGTTTTTCTACATAGTATCAAGTATCGACTTTGGCGATGTCAGGCGTGAAGTTTTGTAAGTTTTGGTAATGTGATATTAACAAAATTTTATGTGCTAAGCACTTATTTTTATTCATATAGCAGGTAAGACTTTGTTTTTCCTGGATGCCATATATTAAACTGTTATGATAGGCGTATTTTGTCAGCAATTATCTTTTATTTCCATGCCGATCTTTCCTTTCGTCGCCGCACAGAACCATGATGCTCTCTTCGCGTTGCACATATTGATTCTTCTTATGTTACTATCAATATTGAGCTAATTTTACTGAATAACATTAATGCTTCAATATCTTATGCTTTGCACTTGAGCCGGTTTGTATTTTTTTATCGATTAGCTGACATTGTGTACTTCATATTATTAAACAAAATATAAGTTGTTGCTTTTCTGTAGTATTGTTTTTGGTGTCGCACACATGGCCTTGTATTTAGACTGGTTCATTGAAAAGCTGAAGGTGCTCTAGCAAATGCTCTAGCTGAAGGTGCTCTAACAACAAGAGACAGTCAGCTAAAGTCAAGATTCAATTTACTTATTTTAAGACCATCCCATGGTGGCTTTGATATTATGAGCCCATCGTCTACCTAGTTTGTTGTGCAATTTACTAACCATCCCTATATTTCTATCTAGATGTTATGCGAGGTTGCACCCGAGGGCTGTTAATTGCCGCAAAAAGAAGTGTGGTCACAGCAATCAGGTAACCAATTTGTGAACTCGGATACTTGATATCTTTGCAGTGTTTGGTTTGATTAGTTTTCATGACAACAGTTAAGACCCTCTTAACAGAGTTAAAATTTGCATGTATCTACTTTTTTAACACATCTACTGCATTTTTTGCAATTTTTTCATTTTGTGTTTTTAGTTCATATATATAAATGCTTAGAAATTAGATATAAGTAAATGTGTTTAGAAAAATTTCTATTAGTCATTCAAAAATGTTTCTTTTCTTTTCTATTAGTAAATGTGTTTCCACGCAAGACCCACATGGATTTCTTTTCTTTTAATTACAGCTGAGGCCTAAGAAGAAGATCAAGTAGGCGTCGGTCCGTAGGGATGTGTTTCTCGAACTGCAGGTGCAAAAACCAAGTATGCAACGTGACCTATTAGATATGGTCTGCTAAAATATATGTTAGTTTGATATCAGACTTAATTATGTTTGTGAACTGCAATCAAGCAGAGAACATGTTCACCTGATGGTTTTACACAACATCTTTAGTTTCTACCGATTGCCTGGTATTTCCAAGTTTTGTCAATAATCTTTAATTTCTGCTGACTTGTATTTCCAAAATCAGAAATATAGAATAATTAGGGCCTACCCGCCTGAGACGTGCTCCTCGGCTGCTCCTCGGCTGCCTGCTGCCCGAGACTACCTCCTCCACGTATAATCATAAGAATATCCGAGTTTCCAACAAGCTACAGATGAGAGCTAT
Source organism: Musa itinerans (assembly GCA_001649415.1). Lineage (NCBI taxonomy): Eukaryota > Viridiplantae > Streptophyta > Magnoliopsida > Zingiberales > Musaceae > Musa > Musa itinerans. The sequence continues at coordinate 169,599 of LVTN01000049.1, read as the reverse complement.
ATGACTGCAACTCTTTCTGGATCTGAGCGAGCTTTCGCTTGCTGCCAAAGTAATCCAGAGATCAATTAATGCTAATGAAATGATTTGTAACTGAAACCTAAGAGATTGATATGTTTTCGCTTTAATACCACAATGGCCTGCCGCTGCTTCGCTCGATCGCCTGGTAGGTGTGTTCAGGGAGCAGGCTTCCACCATTGCAAAATGGTTCGGCGCAAAGACCAGACACAAGCGGGACCTGAAAGGAAACCAACTCTGAGTCCAATTGAATCAAAGCTGTACCCTGAAATCAGGTTCACCCGCCGAGCTCGTGAATCATTGCTTTTCATGTGGGCCCCGTTATTCGTTTTCTTAAAAAAGTTTTTTACTTCTGCTTTTTCTCTATTAGTGTTTTTTTTATTTATTTTCATCGATAAATTTTTTTTTCAAAAAACATAGTTGCTCTTGTACTTCACCTCTCTCTCTCAATCCTTGCCCTCGCCTTATCACCTCCGTCCCACCCTGGCTCCATTTGCATCTTCTTTGTGCATCCTCCCTATGGAGCTGGTGACTGTTGACAAAGAGGGGAGGGGAGGGTGACAGCAATCATGTCATCATCATCCTCGTCCGTGTGGCCTCACTTTCGTCATGATTCTCACCATGATGGCGAGGGGAGGGGAGGGTGATCGCGATCATGTCATCATCATTATTGATGAGGGTAATAATGGTGACATGATGCACAACGACATCAACCGTGCCTGGATGACACCCCGCTTGAGGGGGGCAGTAATGACGACGCAATGTGCGCTGACGTCACCCACTCTTGGACGACGACCGAGGCACGCCCATTCCCTGCGGTAGCCCGGTTCTTCACCCAACACCAGCAACGGTGTCGGACGCCATCGGAGGTACGACCCACACCCTGTAAACAGGCACATCAAGAACGGTGAGTTACTCTATAAAAATTCCCACACCAGGGAGGAGAGGGGTCTGGACTCGGCCCACTAACTTGATCGTCGGATGGGTCGGGTCGAGCTTCCGACTCGACCTATGTGCAGACTCAATCCTTGCCCTCGCCTTATCACCTCCGTCCCACCCTGGCTCCATTTGCATCTTCTTTGTGCATCCTCCCTATGGAGCTGGTGACTGTTGACAAAGAGGGGAGGGGAGGGTGACAGCAATCATGTCATCATCATCCTCGTCCGTGTGGCCTCACTTTCGTCATGATTCTCACCATGATGGCGAGGGGAGGGGAGGGTGATCGCGATCATGTCATCATCATTATTGATGAGGGTAATAATGGTGACATGATGCACAACGACATCAACCGTGCCTGGATGACACCCCGCTTGAGGGGGGCAGTAATGACGACGCAATGTGCGCTGACGTCACCCACTCTTGGACGACGACCGAGGCACGCCCATTCCCTGCGGTAGCCCGGTTCTTCACCCAACACCAGCAACGGTGTCGGACGCCATCGGAGGTACGACCCACACCCTGTAAACAGGCACATCAAGAACGGTGAGTTACTCTATAAAAATTCCCACACCAGGGAGGAGAGGGGTCTGGACTCGGCCCACTAACTTGATCGTCGGAGGGGTCGGGTCGAGCTTCCGACCCGACCTGTGTGCAGGTACAAAGACGGAGCTGTTTCTTCCCAACGCCGCGGGGTAGATCCCTTCCCCGCTGGACGTCTCGACGAGCCCCCACGCGACCCGATCCTCGCGATCGGCCACGTCGACTCACTTTCGTCATGATTCTCACCGTGATGGCGACGGGAGGGGAGGGTGATCGCGATCATGTCATCATCATTATCATCACCATTAACCGAGACTACAACCTCTTCAACGTGGGCGTTATGCAGACTCCGAGCAAGATCCTCGCCATTCGAACCCCAAACCAACCGTGTCGGCCCCGAGGCCTTGGCATAAAATTGTTTACACTAACAATTATCATCACCATTAACCGAGACCATAACATCTTCAACGTGGGCCTGATGCCATCCCCTTTGACCGACGCAATGTGCGCTGACGTCACCCACTCTTGGACGACGACCGAGGCACGCCCATTCCCTGCGGTAGCCCGGTTCTTCACCCAACACCAGCAACGGTGTCGGACGCCATCGGAGGTACGACCCACACCCTGTAAACAGGCACATCAAGAACGGTGAGTTACTCTATAAAAATTGCTACTCTATAAAGACCTCCACACCAGGGAGGAGAAAGGGACTCCACTCGGCTCACTAACTTGAACGTCGGAGGGGTCGGGTCGAGCTTCCGACCCGACCTGTGTGCAGGTACAAAGACGGAGCTGTTTCTTCCCAACGCCGCGGGGTAGATCCCTTCCCCGCTGGACGTCCCGACGAGCCCCCACGCGACTCGATCCCCGCGACCGGCCACGTCGGCAACCTCTGAGGGACTCCGAGCAAGATCCTCGCCATTCAGACCCGAAACCAACCGTGTCGGCCCCGAGGCCTCAGCATAAAGTTGTTTTCACTAACATTTTTGGCGCTAGAAGGAGGGCCCGAATGACGAGCGATCAGCAGATCCACTCGGACGAACTCGTGGCCGAGGGGTTGCGCCCGGTCAACACCCC
>LVTN01000049.1:126220-161644 GCA_001649415.1 Musa itinerans | reverse complement strand
TCATCATTATCATCACCATTAACCGAGACTACAACCTCTTCAACGTGGGCGTTATGCAATCCCCTTTGACCTCTCGAGCTTCGAGTTTCGTAATCCATCTCTTCATCTCTCGTTTTGTTCGTACCCTCTCTGATTACGTCGCACAGAGCAAGAATTAAATGTACGTCACTGGCAAGTCCACCTATCTTATCGGCTTCTAGATGGCTACAAGACACCTTGCACGAGATCAAAAAGGCTATAAGAGTAATTTTATCTTTTGAAAAAAAATATTCTACTGAAATAAATGAAAAAAAAGATGCCAATCGAAAAAAACAGTAAAATTATGATATATATATATATATATATGAGCATGATTTTTCTTCTATACTAATTATTCATCATTTTGAGGTTTTCACCCGTTTCTTTCCTTGTTATTGCGACTCTGTTATACCAAACTAATGATAATATTTGTTCGGAAAAAAAAAATTTATTATCTAAATTCTGCCAAGTAATAACAGTGAATACAACATTTTGCTATTTCAACGCACAAGGGTCCAAAATCATGATGATCTTTGGCATGCTGTTCTGATCCCAAAAAGAAGGAAAAGAAAGAAGCTAGAAGCAATGAAACAACGTAATAATAATGCTAACACATGGGGTTATAATGGTCTACCTCTAAATAAGACACTATTTGACCCTTGCATTGATCTAAGAAGTTTCTACTTGAGGTACTCTAGTACACCCCGGGAAATCTCCTCAAGAAAAGAAACAAACCCCATGATGCTGGAAAGATCGCTTCCATCAATGTTTTGCTCTTCGATGAGATATTTCTCGAACGCAGTGGCATCATCCTGCCCTCCACGGATGAACGTAAGCTTTGGTGTAATATTCCTCTCTTGCTTCAACTTGTTGATTGTTGCTCGTAGAAGGCCTGAAACATGTTATGTCATACGTTCTGGTTGCTAAAGACTCAACATTATGGGCTTAGGCAAAGTAATGGCGAGCGAGCTTGCAAAAATGTGAAACTAAACAATAGAGATAGCCACATGATAACTTACAATCATGAGGAGGTGGAAAGGGAATTGAAGAATCAGCTGTCGGAGAATAGTACACAATAATATTAGTGAATGCATCCAAGAGGAATATGGGGCTTCCGCTCGTGACAAGAGCGGCGTGACTTAAAGAGTGGCGTGGATATGCTTGTTGGTCTGGTGTAGTGTAAGAAGAAAGTAATGGATATATTGCTCGTTGAAGGGGTGTTGGCTCCAGTGCACTGCAAAGAACAAGAAAGATTTATACAGAATACTACAAGTCATATAGGAAGAAAATGCTTGAAGCACGAAATAGTTGCAGTCAAGCCATAACAAGCTAGATAATAATGTCAGATAAGAAATATACTTGTCAGATTGAAAATTGTTGCTCTGATAAGTGAAGATGAGAAATATCTCCACGGTGCTAAATATTGGATGGATGGGCAAAATTATCAATATCCATTGTTTCTAAGTACTAAAGAACACACGAAGATGGATGGGCAAAATTATTTAATGTCTTTGATCAGAGTTAAGACTTTTAAATTATGGGTTTGAGAAATAATTACCTGAAGAGGCATTGCAAGTATATTCGATAATCTGGGTGAATGCCTTCTTCATGTAAGCGGAGAAGAGGGTTCCTCAGCAAGGCAAAAATAAGCCGAGGTATGGGCTGCAATTGTGGACATTGCGAGAAAGCAACATCAACATGCGAAGTTGCATTCCCGATGTTGTTGTACACAAGTCTATAGGCATCATTGTATTGAGCAGTAAGAATGACCAGCCAATCATGGAGCAACATCCTGCCCTCTCTGACCCCTTCCTTAAAGGTTGCTAAAATTACCTGAAAGAAAAAGGAGTATGCAATAATAAGATTATTTTAATACAACAATGCTGATTTTTTTATTAATATGAACACTACTACAAGAAAATATCAAAGCTAAATGTCATGTCTTCCCGACTCTCGATAAACTTAAATTTCAATTTAGGTAGAAACCTGAAATAACTATTAGCAATAGGTTACACTCTTGCATGCAAATACTGAATCTGCAAATTTTGAACTTCAGGAATTATTTTTGCATGATCAGCCACTCACAACAATATTAAGAGCTTAAGAACTTGAAATTGACTTAAAGACCTAAAATGCTTTAAGAGGATATCAGATCACCATAAGAAAAATGATGTTACAAAGATTACCTTATGAACAAGAATGGATAACATAGCTTCAGGATCAACACTGTCATAGAGTTCATTTAAATTTGAAGCTGATCCATACTGCAGTGTCCTTATTCTTAGACGTCTTTTGAGGCAAAACTTTGAACTATATACAAATACAGAATGTCAAATTATGTGAAAGATATTGAATAGATAAAGCAAGCAAAATCTGTGGAGACATCATACTAAGATAGATGAGGACATTTCCCAGTATGACATCAGCCAGCAGAAAAGGCATAAAATAGAGTTCAATTCCTCATAACCTACCTAACAAGTCGATATAAGAAATTTTCATCTTTACTATTTATCATTAGAACTGTCAGACATATTTACTAAGTCTAAATCCAGAATCTCTTTTAAAGTAAATTCGGATATGCACTTCATTTTACCAGTGTTCAACAAAATGTTTTGTAGCTAAATATTTGCAACTAATAATTACAAAAAAAAAGGATAGCCAATACCATTTACGAAATCATATTTATGATTAAAAAATCTTTCAGTATATCAATTGTTCCATGTAGATTTTGATCTTTTGATGCAGCAGCTGATCTTTGTTAACTTCAAAACCTAGTGGATGCTACGGCATGATTGTACCTGCCTTTCTTTCCTCCAATTGTCCAACCAATCCATTTCTCATCGAAATCTAATATATCGGTCATTAATTCTTTCTTCCCAAACAGATAATATTGATTTTCTTAACTTAAGCAGCTACAGAAGTCTGACACTTCTTTAATCAATCTCCAGTAGAATCATTGCAGAGAGAATGATTCCTGCCTCATAAATCAACTAATATGTAAATTTAGCATTCTACAACTTTAAGCATGATAAAGAGGCTTCTAGATAGGTGCAAGCGGTGTTATCGCTGTAGTCCTACAAAACTATTATACCAGTGAAACATCATGAGAATCACTAGTTCACAACCGGACTAAGATTCGTAAATGTCCCATCACTTATTAATGGAAAATGTTAAGTTGCATTGTACTTCAACTAATCGGTCTTTTTTTTATGATACTTTTGCATTTAATGCTGGAGGGAGAGGAGAAACAAACAGCAAAATAAATATGTATCATGTGTAAGAATGATGTCTGTGCACAGAATTCTACAGGACGGGAATGAAATATGCTCAAATAAATCTCCAACTAAATTCAGTTGAAAGTCATATTATGCTCAAACATGCAAAAGTCAACTGACATTTCCATGGAATTTCTCCTTATTAATAATACAACTGAAACAACTAATTTCAAGCAAACACAAGTACCAAAAGAATTAATTATAACAAGCTATAACTCTTTAGTTATTCATCAATCTTCAACAAATGATATGTCCAAAAGCACGCAACTCTTTTCCTCATCCAAAAAGGTGAAAAAAATAGGCCAATGGGCTACTCAAGTCTAATCTGGTTCTCCAAAATCACCCTGATCAATGAATTTTTTTTTTGAGATACAATTATACTTTAATGATTTCAAACTTTGAAACAAATAGTATGATATTCATTCCAAATATCTGAAAGTTGGTGTATATGGACACTCAGTCACAATCATTTGGAAAATCACTTGATCCTACACTTAAGTAACAGCATAGATGCAAAACAATGTACAAAGTACAAAATGTATGTACATCAGAAGTAATTAGGATATACACACCTTGTGGAAGAATTTGATTCAGAAATGCCAGTATCCTCCCAAGGAACAATAATACTATACTGAAATGCAACCTGTAGAACTGGAGGTTCTGTATGCCTGAAAAACAAAACAATTACGATATCACCTGCCCTGCACGATAAATAACCACTGATCTCTGCAGAGAAAAATGCAAAGAAGTTGGCAATTAACGCTAGAACAATGAACTAAAAAAACATGCGCGTTGAACAAAATAGTGACATATATAAAAATAATGACCAAATGAAAGGTGATATATCTCTGAAGCTGCAGAAATTCAGAAAGAGAGAAATACATGTTAGAACTGGGAAAACAAATTGAGCAAAGGAAATCACTATACAAATAAGATAAGAGAAAACTCATCTAGGTATAATAAGTTGGTACACTATGTTTTTGGTAGATTAGCAAGCTTCCTTTTGAACATTACCATGTTATTAAGGTCCTACTACCTATTGTCAATTGCAACCTCTGATGTTAACAGGGACTCCATACCTTTCATGGTATGGTTATCACCTCAGATAGCAAAATTCTACCCAACAATCCAACATTTCCAATTTTTTGAATTCCTTTTTCTCATTCCTCAACTTTAGCTCACCATATGAAAATTGTCCTCATCCAAGATGTCAAGAAATAATTTATTGCTAACTTCACTTCTCGAATTAAGCTAAGCTAAACTCTCCCAGAACTACAAGAAAATGAAGAATCTACTTTCTTAATCAACTAGACATTTCCTGATTCACTTCAAATTTGCCCCTAGCATTTCAGTTCAGTAGATATTGGATCCCCCTAAGAAATCTACACCTTAAGGTGATCAAAAGGTTGAGCAATTGCTTGCTCCAATGTAGATCTCCATGTTAGTTCTCCTAGTGCAGCTTGAGCTTTTAACTGGACACACTTTAATTAGTTCTCCTAGTGCATCAACTGCAGCTTCAAAACTCAGAAGAATTGTGAGCCTCAATCCTCAAGGTACAAGAAAAGACACTTGGTTGGATGAACTTAGCATTCAACCCAAGTTGATGACAGTTTATTGGAATTTCAACTGAGATGAATCTGTTGAAATAATATTACATATATTAAATGACATCGAAGCAAATATCAACTTTTAAGGACTATATGTTCAAACTGTTTACAATCATGGTCTAATATCAATACTGACTGGCAGCCCAATCAGCATGATACTAGTACGAGTTTTCTTACACTTGGTACTGTCACGACGTGGCTCTTTTGTAACACTCCGATTGATCTCATATCGGAAGTGGGCAATACTAAGATTGACTTATAAGGGTTCGATGGATGTACTACTGTAAATTTCAGCTTTAGCATTTTGGCAAACCAGGCCGTGACAGATATGGATTGATACTATTTGAACCAAAGAGAAGAGAGAGAGAGAGAGAGAGAGAATGGAGGAGGAGATGCATACCAAAAGGATTAGGAGGCAATGACACAAAGCCTCATTGACATGGATGAGGTGGCAATAACGTGAGGCAGCAATGATCCAGATGAGGCAGTGGCAACATGGACGGTGAGGAGGCTTCGAAGGAGGAGGTGGTGGCCGAGGACAAAGAGAAGGTGGTGGCTGATGAGAAAAGGAGTAGGAGATGAAGAAAAGGAGGAAGACAAGAATAGGAAGAGGCAACGACAGCGCAGGCAATGGAAGAGGGAGAGAGAGGAAGGAAGGAAGGAAAACAGACAAATGTCAACTTATATTGTGAGCTTACCAGGCTTTAAGATTTGTTTTGGACCACCAGACCAAGTGAAATTGTCAGTCTGTACCAACTGCAAAGTCAAAATTGTAAACCTCGACTCTAATAATAATATGCTGTGGGCAAATATGCAGAAGAACCTTATCTGAATTGCACATTTATATTGATAAATTTCCATAAACTTGCATCATAGAATAGTGCACTTTTTTTATATTAGCTTTTATGCTAGATATAAAACAATCTTCATTTGATTGCAAGACCATACTTTGCCACAAGATAGTGAATTATTTTCTGTATATTTTAAGTTTAACCTACAATAATGGACTAAAAGAGAAGGCTGAAACTTCTTGATCTGTCACCATATCAGTTCAAAGTTTGAGCATATTTGGAACGAAACCAACCAAAATTTATTTAAGGTATGCAAAGGGAGATAAACAAATAGCTATTGACAAGTTTGCTAATCACATTAAGATGCCATTTCAGACTTTTTCTATAACCGTCTTATACCTTCTCTGGAACTCACACAGATGGACCAGAGTAAAAATTTGAAAACCAAGGTAGATTTTTTTCTGCCTGCTATTGATCAAGTGAAAAATCAAGAACTAATGTTGCATGTTTTTTGACAGAGAAAATTTCAATAAATAATTGAAGTGAGGATTAGGCATGAGTTTGTGTAAAAAGAGAAATTAGCTGGGCACTAACAAGTTAGAGAAAGTACCATGCAACAGAATGCCTTTGATTCGGTATACAGAAAAAATATTATACCTGGAGAAACCACTAGAATTGGCAAACTCAAAGTCATATGCATATGTGGCAAAAGGATCACAGCAGATGATATGTTGAACACTTTCATACTGGGGATCTGGAAAAAAATGACCATACTGCCAGAAGCAAAAAGAATAAGCAATTAACTAAACGGAATTACATAAAATGAACGATACCAATAAGTTGAAAGCTAAGTTCGTTTGCATACCGAGTAACCAATTTTGAACTCGGAAGATGTCCTCAATCTTAATATACAACCAAATGCATATGAGCGACTCAGCATTCGGTACCTGTTTAGACATTCAAGGTATAATCAGACCACCTTCAACTACAAAGTAATGATTATTTGTCTAATACAATAACAACAAGCTCCAATGTAGTAGACTATCCCTAGTTAATTTACGAGCAACATACGTTCATAATTTGTCAACTAATTCGAATATTTCAGTCATCTCTACACTCACATGTCTTGTGGAAGAGTAGAATCATCCATGTTTGCATAAAGAAACAAAGAACCACCACTTTCGATACTAAGATATTTAAGGGAAGCCAAATCTGTGTATTCATCTGTAACAGCAAAAATGTCCACACAAACACCTGCTTGAACAGCAATAGCAGCCTGTGATATGCAGTCAGCATTTGCATTTCCAAAGGTGCAACATAAAAGACGATTACTAATCTAGATAAAATTACCAGATCCTTGTAGAATGGTGTCTGTTCAGGAAGCAAAGCACGGTCTGCATCTTCCCTCTTGCTGGCATACTGTTCCCCATAGCGTCCTGTATCTAATTGTCCAGCTCCATAATCTGGAGGACCAGACAGAAACACAAATACCCTAGCTGTCCTAGTTGAAGAAAACAATTATACATTGGTTAGACACAAATATGAACAAAAAATACAATGAAACAATTAAATCCTTTTTTTCTAGAAAAAAGAAATTAGTTCTAGGAAATACAGAAAATTTAGAGATACTGGTTAAGACTTTGACACACCCAATGCAAATGTACTCCCATATTCTGAACTAAGGTAATCAATGAGAGCTGTCATGGCTACTCCAAATCCCCTGCCACCTAGCAACACACCATCAAGTCCTTGCCCTGCAGCAGTTGTTCTCTCCCAGGAAGTTGTAGGCTTCAGTGTCTCAAGGGCAGCAGCAATACGATCCTTGCAAGTTTCCACCTGTTTACAAACAACCAACCCAATGAAGCAGACCATTTAAGTGCAGATGACCTATATTACAATAAGTCAAACTGACAACCAGTCAAGTTGGAATCTGGCATTATTAACCGAGAGTCAGCAATAGTAAGACATCGGAGTTAACTTACTGGAGCTAAAAATGAAAGCAATGGCATGACATCTTCAAGATCAACAGGTAATCTGCCTTCTGAATCAGGTGGGATGAAAACATTTTTAACAACTGCTATAGGACCTTGAACATCATATAACCCGACCTTGTGACTGAATGTAACCAGACCAAACAAAGATCCTGGCACCAAAGCTGTAAAACAGAGTGGAAGAAAATGGGAATCAAATTAAAGAATATCAGCCGCCATGAGTTGCTAAGAAGCTTCTTAAGTTCCCAGGTCATCAAACCCTCACCTTCAAGAGCTGCTAGAAGAGAACTTTTGACAAGTTCTAAGAACTCTTCAGAAGCTGCAGTAAAGTTAAACAGTACCAACTGAGATTAGCTCTTGTTGCACATTGTTAAAAGGCAAAACACAGCTAATAAGAAACTCATTGCAAGGGGCTTAGTTGAATAGACTAATGTGGTACCAGTAAGCTCTCTGTTGACAACAGTATGCCTACCATAAGATCGAAAGCAATTCATAGTAAATATTCATGTTATAGCATGATAAGAACAGTTAACAGCATAGCTCAGACTCTGCAGCATTACCAAGGCAACCGATATGAAGGATGATGTGCAGAATTTGCAACTAAGAATACAGCTGTAAGAGATGCAGGCCAGAATGTAATTAGCCAGACGTGGGCAGCTATCTTGCCATCAATTATGAAAGGCATAGGGAAACCATTCCAGCTTGTGTTCTTAACAGTTATTAGCTACGAATGTAGAGGCCACAATAGTTCACCAAGAATCACCCAAAACAAGGACAGGTGCTATGCAGGAACTCAACAAGGTGAGCGGCTCTATAAATTGCATCAGAAGATGAAGAATGTATTCTTTTGGCACGACCAACACTTCTACCCATTAGTAGCAGCAACCTATTCCTCGGAAGTAGCTTGACTAGTAATTAGAATTGGAATCACTCCATAACCCCTAGAAGAAGGATTATATATAATCTATCCATTAGGATTATATACCCATTAGGTAGTTAGTGGCATAGCTTCCACCTTGATTGCCATATAACCACTATCTATCTTCACTCTAAGTTCTTCCGGTCCATCTTCAAATATCATCAGCCACCATTACCAACTTCTTACACAAGGAAGCAACTTCAGACATTCTGAATCTACATCAGACATCATGTCCTCCATGCAATGTCGTCTTATATGATTTTGCTGAGACTTCTCTATGGTACCAACAATGAACCATGGAGCTGACCATTATTCCTGCAGTAGCATCAAATCAAGCCAAGAAGTATATCTTGAGTTTGTCTGTTGCAGCACACTCAAGGTTATAATTCCCTTTTTCTCCACCACCATCTATCTCTTTGTCTTACCCCTCAAGGGAAGAACGAGGTAATAATATATTCGACCACAAGCTGTACCCATGACCAAATTGAGAAAAGTTGACAGTGGAGATTCTTTGTTCTACGTCATATGGCTTAGTTAAGTATGTTGGCACAATTAAATATAACCTTCTAAAATCCATTTTTCAAGCAGCAAAAGACAATTAAAATAAAGTATGACAGAAAATAGAATACGTTCTAACAAGATCCTATGAAGATCACTGAAAATTTCTGGAAGTAAGAGAGCATCCCAGAGTAAACAAGCCTCAAATTGATCATCTCAAGAGATGATCCACCACATGAATTTCCTATTTAAGTTGCATCTAGACATGGAACGCACAAGGAGTCAACAAAACCAAGAACAGACCAATTCAAACAGGACCAAGAAACCTACAGCAAAAGAATTAAATTGGGCAATAATAGAATGGGCGTTTTGCAGATCTTACAAGACAAATCCACCGCCGCCACATAGACCGGTCGAGCCTGTATCTCCGCTTCGCCAGATCCCTCCACTGCTTACGAAACCCTTTTCTCAATCAGATAGATCCGGAAGGCTCCGAGAACCAAATAAATTCAAGATACGGAGAGATCACCTGGGATCTCGAGGTCGATGAAGGAGGAAGACAACTCGGGGCAGTCGTGGGGGCGGGCGTATCGGTCAAGGGTGGCGGAGTCGAGGCCGTTGAAGGAGCCGCAGAGGGCGCAGGTCCAGCCCCAGCGCTCCAGCTCGCAGAGGGTGCTGAGGTAGGCCCAGCAGTTGTCGCAGCGAGGGAGGAGGTGGCCGCCAGAACCGTAGAGGGGAACGGCGCCGCGCTCATCGGCGGGGGCGAAGGGCGTGACGGTGGCGCCCCAGGGGAGGCCGGAGGATTCGAGGGCGTCGGCGTCCACCGGGAAGCGGGAGACCGTCGCCCGGACCGCCATGGATGATAGGTTGTTGATGTTGATCGATGGGATATCTCAGCGACGACCGAAATTGTATATAGCTGCGAAAAAGCGAAACATGAAATCTGAATGCTATACTGCCGTCACGGATTCTTGTATTCATTGGAGCCCTAATGGCAGATCTTACAGTAGGGGTGGGTATGCCTTCCGTATAAAGAAATTAGGACATATTATTTATATTGAACAATTTACTTCAAAAAAATTCACATAATAGGTATTTACGTGCTGCGTCCATCTTTTCGATATTTACAAATATTTCAAATGGTCAAAAAGACATACCCTTCCATCAAATTAGATTTATAACTCTATAAAAAAAAATAAAAAAGATAAAAATAATAGAGTAATTATTTATATCGTATTTTTCTTCGATCATAAAAGTTTGTGGTGAGTTAAATAAATTTTACGCTTGTAAATAAACTATGTTATATTTGACTATAAATTAAGATAAAAATATACAAAATTGGACTATAAATATTCATAAAATTAACATATGGATCATAGTGCCAGGAAGAAGTATTCTTCCACCAAATTGGTTTTATAAATCTATAAAATAATAATAAAAAAGAGTAAATATTTATATCATTTTTTTTAATCGGGAAAGTTTGAGACGAGATTAGTATATAAATTGTGTTACGCTCAGATTGTAAAATCAAGATGAAAATATATAAAATTAGACTTAAAAAGAACCCATAAAATCAACAAATCAGGGATTATAAAATCTAGGATGGCTTAGGACAGTCTTATCAATACATGTTCATTTGTTCTGTAGATGAGAGCTGCAACCAATTGTCCATTTTAGAGTGGAATGGTTTTCCTCCTCCTAAATGTATCAAAAGACGTCTCCATCTGTAGTAGAAAATTTATCTTTAGTTTTTTATTTGACCTGAGCACTCCCAAGTCTTAGATGAATATGAGACTAAATATGGCCTTTTAGAACAAATAAACAACAACTCAGGATCTATAGTCGTTTACTCAAACAAGTGCAAGAGTAAGACCTCGATAGCAGCTGATCATTGGATTATAACCTCTGAGCAAGTAAATAGATTGCGTTGTTTGGAAGCGGCGTGTCTAATCTGCAACAAGCATATGGAAGTAAGCTAAACATCCAGCAAATACTAGTTTGGTTAACAGCTCATCCAATGTACTGCTCACATGCACAACATTTTATGGATTAAAAGAGGGTGCAGAATTACTAGCGAAGACCGCGGTCTCCATTGCCTTTAGTTCACCCCTTAGATTTATATAGTATACTAAAATCAATTCCAAATGATCAAGACATTAAACTTAAAAGAAATTGTAATCTGGCACATCCCTGTTGAAATATCTCCTCCACCCTTTGATATTTTAGGGATAGCTAACATGATCCTTCTACATAATTCCTTAGAACATCATAGAAGAAATCACTGAAAAATTAGGTAAAGACGGTCGTTCATTACCATTGGCACTTTGTCTTCCCTGCTTACTCGTCTGAACCATCTCCTCCATCCTCCCCATTCTGGGTGGACAAGTCATCTACTTTCCGCTTCTTAGTTTGTCTTCCCTTTGATCCAGACTTCTTTACTGCATTCTTTCTTCTGAAATCTGTAAGAATGAAAGGCTTGGTGATCATTATGAATCCTTGCATGATATATTACAGTATCAACAAATAGGTAACTGTGAGGAGGCATTCAGCAAACAAGGTGAAAGTCCAGTTGCAAAAGCTATCAGATTGCTTGTAAGAGCATAATTGGTAATTGATCTTGTGAGCACAATGGATATACGGGCATGCAAACACTGCAGAGCGAGGTCTACAAAGCAAAAGGTCAATGTCTTGTCCCATCTAACAAAAAGGATGGCAAATTGAAGTAGGTGCATATGTGGGGTTGTTTGAAGTTATGACATGACAGTCTCGAGAAAGGAGAAAAGTTATAGCGTATTGGAAATAAAACCACAGTGCATTATTTGTGTACAAATTACATAGGCGGCGACCATCCAGAAGCATCCAAGATGTATGCAGTGAGGGTTGACAGGCACACGATGATGGAAATGCACCAATAAGCTACCTTCAAGTGCTTTCCGAACATAGCAGTCACAAGTGAAGGAATTAATCACGGTCACAAGGATACAAACCAGTAGACACCACTGGCTTCATGGAATGATCTAGGTCATTGATTTCATCAGAAGTGATTCCTGATACCTTTTCATGGTTCTCATGATCTATGTCATATAGGTTGGCAATGCAAAATGGTATCATCCCAATCAATCCTTCAATGAACCAAACAATGAACCAAACTTTAAGCAAGTCATACCTCATATTGTTTCAATTGCTAACAATTAATTTTCTAAATTCTAACTCATCAAGGCTAAAATTGCTAAAGACCTCTGTAACATAGTTACAAGACTATAGTTGATATTGCCAGCAACACTTTAATCAATTACAATTTACTTAAAGTCTGAAGTATATATAAAGAACTAGGTAAAGAAGAACTAAGTTCATCAACTCCATTTCAAATCAAGGAACTCTACCACACCCATAATGTGGTTTACGCAAATGAGTCATTCACATCCAACATGTTTTTCCTCATCCTCCCTGTGAACTAGTTAATCGATGAAACTATAGAAATTAAAAATTATCCCAAAATCATCAATTCTTTAGCACATACAACTCAAAAGTTCTATACCCACGAATGTACATCTGTCTTCACAAATCTAACTTAAAAGGAAACCATCCATCAAATAGGAAAGAAAGCAAACCTAGCGCATGAGGCTTCACAATTTACACTAATTCATTATCTACTCCCTAGGAATGTCCACAGGATGGAAATTCCAAAAGTTGTAAATATAACAGTATACAATGAAACACAGAACAGCAAAGCAAATAAATAGATCGGCAACCTACAAATTTCAGTCTAATCAATAAGAGTCTAAGATAAATTAGTTTTAACAAAAATGCTAAGCAAGGATTTAAAATTTGCCTAACTCACATGTTGCAGGATCTAGTTATGCATGTTGATAAATGGTGCAAATGCCAAGATGTTTTAGGGCAAAATTATATATCAGCAGTAATTTCAAAACAGAACGTCAAAGTTCCAAACTTGCAGCATAAAATCTAACATAGAAACATGAAATACTTACATGTCAACGGTCCACGATATTTGTGAATGATAGAATAACTAACAAAATAGATATTGAACTCATTAGAGCAATGATTTCTGCAAACATATTTAAAATGTCACATGTGCATGAATCTATATTTGCAAATAAGTATATGATTGACATGACTTTTATGAAAAAGAAACATGCTTGGCGTAACAGTAAGCAAGAATGAAAGACTAAGAATAGTTTCATAGAATTAGAGCAAAATACTAACCCTCCAAAGCAACTTTTACAGGCTCAACGAATTCAGGAAAGTCAATTTCCTCGAGTGCCTTGAGAACATCATCAGCATTAATTGTCTGTCTCTTTGATTCCTTGCAGATATCGTTTGCCCTACATGTAGTCATATCCTCAATTTCAGTCAATAAGGAGCAAAAATCATCAAACTGTCCCACAAGCAGTAACTACTTGTGACATCATTAAACAAGTAATAATCGAGTTATATTTGTAGCACCATGAACACTTAGCACAGTACATGAGAAAACCATTAACCAAAAATACAGAACTGCAGCAACAATAAATAGTCGATCTTGCAAAATCTATTTATATACGATCGAAGCTTTTCTGCGAGTAAATATCAAATACGTCGACTGCATTATCAAGTCCCCCAAAGATCCCTATCAAACTCCAGTAGCAGAAACCCTAGAAGATCCCGCAAAACGCGAAACCGAAATAGAAACCAGAGAAGGGGGCTCACGTGGCAGAGACATAGTGGATGAAGATGCGAGTGCTCTCCGAGAAGGCAAGCAGCGCATCCTTTTGTACCGACACATCCTCTTCCTCTCCTCCGGAAGCCAACTGGGAGAGTTTATCCTTCACCACGCGGCGCACAATCGCCTTCGGAAGCTCCTCCACCTCTGCCCTCGGTGCCTTCTTTATCGTCATCGTCGCCTCCACGGTCGGCGGGGCCTCCCCACTCTTCCCGGCTCCTCCTTCCGCCATCTCTCTCCTTTCGGTCTAAAAAATAACCCGCCCGGGTTTCAGAGAGACCGTCTCCGTATTGTATCATCAATCTTCGTTTGTAAATTTACATTTTTGCTATTATGTCTTTGTCTGACGCTATTACACCGACTCTTATTTCCCAACTATTGTCAGCCTCGTGTCTTACATATAGTTTCTTTAAAATAATAATAATAATATATTATTTTACTCTTTTCAGACTCACTCTATTTTTTTTTTCTTTCCTACAATCTCTTATTTTATATACATGCGACTCTCTTCCTTAGCTAATTACCGAGTTATATTATAGATATAATTAAAATTTGATTATAATTATCGATTACTAAAAATAATTTAATTATAATATAATTTCTTAAGAGATAGTTTTAATGGAAGAGACTTTCCTAATTATTTATCCTATACCCTTTGTTATGACCTAAAATAAATAAAATCTCTCAGGAATAATATAACTAGTTACCGAGAGATTATAGATCTTCTCTCATCTCATATTGATCCTTAATCAATCTTTTATTATAGTCTTGTGAATGATAAAAGGAAAGAAAAAGACGAGTCTAGTTTTTTTTATATATATTGATATTATTGTGACTTTCAAATTCATACAAAGACTTTTTAACTAACATCAAAAAGTATATATCATAAATTTAATCTATCGTTATTTAATTTTAATTTATAATATTAAAGTATTCCATATAATAGTAGCATAATCGTAATTTTTATGCTTATAATTGGTATCAGAGTCATATTTTGAATTCAAATATTTTAGATCATAAAAGTATTTTAGATTTAGTTTATATTTAGATTTATTTATTTGCATCTTCTTTTTATGAAAATATGTTATTTAATTTTAATTTACAATGTTCAAACGATTCATCTATAATGTCGTTCTACTTTATATCTAGTTCGTCTCATCGCTTGCTTGCGAGTAATATAAGATTTCTCTTATTTGATCTATGGACTACTATCGACAGTTTGCTATCAACAATAGCATTATTGAGGGCAACAACCTCGAATGCTCACCAACCCAATCACGAGCAATAATTACATATGCAATGAAAAGAGATGAGGCCTACGGTGACTATAGTGTTACTACTTGTGGCATTTGTGGGCGAGTATAGTAGACTACATGTCACGATTGTAACAACCATAATAGTGTTGTGCCTACGATAACTATAACAATGCCATTATGGCATTTGCTAGTTGTGCCTGATGTCAACTAGATATCAAAGGTCACGATTCCTAATGGTTGCACAGCAAACATGTGGGCATATATGTGCACTATGATAGCCATGAGAGTTATCGATCAGCACGAAGGGTTGATTTGTCGATGACACTCTTTTAGCAACACACTGTGAATGTATTCCACCGATGAGGAATACGACGACATGACATAACGACCAGTAAGGTCACTGGTTAACCATATAAGAAGAGTCGTACCACCGCGGGTGGTGCGTAAGCGGACGATCGATGATTGCTGGCAAGACTTACGAGAGTGGGCACAATGGAATGCGACTATAATGGTAGTGTGAGAATTAGGGTTTTTTAAAGAATATTTTTACCCCTTAAAAATAAAAAAAATCTAACCTGTGTTGCTATTTCTTTAGTTTCTAATTATGCTCTTCAAAAAATAGATATTTTCACTATATATCCCACCAAAATTATAGTTTTGCCCTTCATAAATTATTTAAAATTTTTAGCTTATATCCTCAATTATAAAATTAACTGATTCAATTTATTTTAATCAAATATTTTAATTAAACTTATTTATAATTATATTTTGATTACTTAACTAAAGTTAGTCAATCAAGTTTTGATTGAATTTGAGAAAGATTAAATTTTGATCAATTCTTAACTTTAATTTTGATAAGTTTGATGGATAGTTGGCCCAAATCTATAAGCCCAATTTGAGTAGCTCAATTCTTAGCTTACTTAATTAAATAGGGTTGGCCGGTCTAATTTAGGATTCTATATGATTTTTTTTTAAAAAAATATAAATTATGAATTTTCTTTTATATTTTTTCATATGACATATTGATAAAATTTTATACATGATAAATAAAAATCTAATTATTATTCTTGGATATTTGTTTGATTATTTACATGCATATACTTAAAATTATAAAATAATATTTATTTTTCACACATGATTTATGGTTATAGTTATCATATGAGTTTTTCTTTATGCTAATTAATATTAAACAATTATTATTTTATTATTATTAAACTATTTTGATATAAATTGGATTGAAAAAAATAGTGAATATTATTTGTAACTAATATACCTAAGTTTTATCTAATTGGTAATTGACAAAGTGGCATATGATGCTAGGTTTATCGAATGTAAATTATAATAAATATTTTATTATTTATAAAATATCTAAAATATATTTTATATTATTGTATTGGTCTTGTAATTGTTAAAGTGACCTAAACTAATAACTTATAAATTATATTAAAGACTTAGTCTTAAATAATAATAAGAAAAATAATATTCATAATGACACAAATAATTAAGAGATTTAGATAATCTCAAATGAGAATTTAATTCGAATAATTATATGATAGGTATAATGATACTATTTTGGATATTCTTATAACTTAGGATTGTATACCCAAATATTGTAATACTATTCTATAAAGATGGTACCAATCATTCATTAATATTTCACCAAAGGTAAAATAGAGATGAACTCAATAATTCAATAATTACCAAAAGACTTAAAATATTAATATTATATTATTTTATTATAATAGTATTTTATTATATTCTTATAAATATTTATATATTTTTTAATTAAATTTTTATAAATGACTTGAGAATATGTAATTTACTCTAGGTTTCTTAGATCTTGATCAGATTAGTTAAGAGGATTACATACATAACTATTGAAAAGTTCTATGGAATAATTAATTAAGAAAAACAATTAAGAAAGATCTAAGATACTCAATTTTATAATAATTACTAATAATATTTAGACTTCATGATAATCTACAACTTAACGATCAATTTAAATTTATTGAAAAGTTATTGGCTGACATTTTATTATATTTTATATTATTGTATTGGTTGACATTTGAGGAATTCAAAATTGAATTCTTAAAATTCATAACAAAGATATAATCTCAACAACTTTGGGTATAAATATAGTTGAGTTCTTTCTTGTATAATTTATTATTAATTATATGAAAGACTCATAATATTTTGGATACTATTTAGGGAGTAGATAATAGTAGAAAAAAAGTTAAAGTGTAACTCACCTGAGTTTATAAATATTATATAAACTTATGAAAGAAAAATTTTCATAATAAAATGTTACTTTTGTAATAAGAAAGGCTGTATAAAGAGAGACTATAAGATTTTAACTTAAAAAGGAAATATATAAATCTAATATTTATATATTTTAGAATCAAATATTATAGAAATCTTTTTCTAATACTTGATAGATTGATTCTAATGTTTAAAACTTATATTATTAATAATAGAGATTCATCTAATTATAAGAACCAAGATAGTATGAAATATTTATCATCATAGAAAATCATTTTAAGGCAAAAGCAATAGTTGTTTGTACTTATCGCTTATGCTAAGAGATGATAAATTCATCGTCATATGGAATAATCTTAAAGTAAAAGCTATAGTAGTTGATACTTATCGCTTATGTCAAGAGATGATCCATCAGATGTTATGTTTCTATAATTCTAGAAATTTGAGTTATTTATCAAGAATTATTATGTTATTATTTCTCTTTTGATAGTTATAAACTTAATATATTTATAATTCAATAAAAGTTAACTTTTAAATTCTATATAATAGTTTATACATAATTAATATGAATCTTGATTTTATAATGATCTTGTAGTCAAATATTGAAGTGAAATATAGTTTCTTAAATTCCTTAAGATTATATATGCTTACGTCTATGTGTCACTATGTGTTTTCTATTTTAGTGAAGAAAGATATTTTATTACTTTTATAGATTATCACTTGAGATATGACTATCTAACGTCTGAAGCTATTAATAGATTTAGGTGTACATATATAAGTCAAAAGATAATTATATAGAAAAGTTAAAATTTTAGTTTTTGTTAGATTTCGAAAAAAATAGGGTATTTGTATTTAGTATGTTTTACTAGATGTGCTATAATAGAACAAGATTATTGAAAGTCAAAATCATACTCTTATTAATATGGTTAAGAGCATGATAGATTATTCTTTTATATCCGAATAAACGTAAAAGGAAGCTCTAAGAATGGTTATGTATATCTTGAATAGAGTTCCTAATAAGTTTATTCCATTAACTTCTTTTGAGTTATAAATTGATAGAAAATCTAACTTGAAATATTTATATATTTAAGATTATACTACAAAGATAAGGGTCTTCAATTCATATGTAAAGAAATTAGATGATGATTAATTTTGGATATTTTATTATTTATTTTAAAAAAATTTAAAATGATACAGATTTTATTACCTTAATGAAGATAGTTAAATATGGTAATGTAGGATTCCTAGAAAATAACTAATCAATAAGAGTAGAAATCATAAATTTTAAGCTTGATATTGAGGAGATAAAAGGTTGATACTCATTTATTATTTTCATTGTTGTTCCTTAAATCATCGAAAGAATTAATATGAGTGAATAATAAAATAACATTGATAAACTCATGCATGATGTTAATGTTATCGCTAATGATCATGTAGAACAACTATGATCGATAGCTTTAATAATATCTCAAGGGAAAATGAGATATGCTATTTTTTATTATTATGTGGTATATCTACAAAAAATAATATTATGATATAGGAATAAAAAAATTTCTTATTATTTTTATAAGTTATAAAAAATAATGATTTAAAAAATAGTATGATGCAATAAAAGAAGAGTTAAAATTTAATGGACCATAATAGTGTTTGAGAACTCTTCGAATTACTCAATAATTATAAAAGAGTCTGTTATATAAACATGACTGAAAATGTAATATCAAATGATATAAAAGCCAAACTTATTATCAAAAATCTTAATCATAAAGAATGTATCAATCATAATAAGATATTTTCTTTAAATTTTTAAATAAACTAATTAAGAATCGTCATGACATTAGTGACTTATTATGATTTTGAATTACCTCATGTGAATATAAAAATAAATTTTTTGAATAGAGATCTCGATTTATATAGATTAACCTAAACAATTCATTGAGAAAATGAAAGAAATATAAAATTTTATATATAAATTTAATAAATCTATTTATGTCCTTAACAAGCCTCCAGTATAAAATTTCTTGATTCCATAACTTTCTTTAGATTTAAGAAATATATTATTAATCAATGTTAATATCTCAAGGTGAATAAGAGCTAGTTTATTATATTGATCTATATGTGGATAATATTTTACTATCATAGTTTATTGTACCAAATCAAAAAAAAAAAAAGAAGATGATTGATATGAATAAGGTATTTTATATTATTAACATTTAGATATTTATGGATAGATTTTAAAAATAATTATATACTCACGTATATAAATATAGTTGAGGCCATTATGTCGGTAGCTCTGAAAGGAGTCATCCACTTCTCGTAATCATTGCCCATGCGCAATAAATCATTGTTAGTTGGATCGAGAAGTAGGAATAAAAAAAGAGTATTTACATTCATTTATTGAGGGATATTTTAAAAATATTTAAAAAATTAAAATAAAATTATAGATAGTTAAAAAAGTCTACGCATAGAAATATCTTTTTCCTATAAACATGCGAGTTGTAAGTTTAGTTTGCCTATAATTTTATATGATGCTATTACCCCCAACGTGTGTATGTATTAGAGACGCGTGTGACGAACTACGAGCAAGCGGAGAAGTATATAACCATCGTACACCCCGGTGTACGGCGAATCAACGAAAAATAATTTGGCCTTCTAGTTGATGAATCCTATGTATAGGCGCATTATCTACTAATGACACTCGGTAAATCCATATTTGTATCATCGGTCGGAAAATATTGTACTAAGATCAAGTGGATATATGCAAGACGATCTATAATTAATGGATCTGAACTGGGTAGTCGATTCGTGCGTATTCTATAGAACCGTAATTATAGATGCATTTCGTCGCAAGCTTATTTATACTCGACTGTTGCATCAATATATCTTCGTCGTAGGCGCAGACGACACCGTTGATCATCAGTATGACGACTATGTATATCTATATATTAGAAGTGTTCTCAATACATATCACTAAGTTGCAGGATAATACAGTCTCTCTCACTGCCTACGCTTTGCACAAGACACCAAGCCAACCAAAACTAGGGGATTAGAACTCACAGCTTGTGCACGAGAGGAGGAAGCGGGTCTTGGCAAAGCCATCACCATATGCTGCTGTTGCAGCGGCGCAGCTTCCTCGCGGCCTTCTGCACGTTTATCCGCGCCTGCTCACTCATGGACTCCAGCAGCTACAGGAAAGAAAACAGATCAAGCTAATGGATTCTTTGACTACAGAGTGAATCGTGTTCCACGAAATTACCAGTTGTTTCCTCAACGCCATCACTCTTCCCTGCCAAAGGAGAAAAAAAAGAGTCTCTTAGTAGGGGAAGCTTGGGTGGCATACCAACGATGGTGAGCTAGGCTTGCACTCACCTGTTCTTCTCGCAGCCGGGCATTCTCTTCTTTCAGCTGGTTCAGCTCCGCCTCCAGCTCCACCGTGTATGCCTGTGCACATTGCATTCCCTTCACATGCCTGGCTCTTTGTTTGTTATCATTGTGGTACATTTGATATAACGGCCACCGTACGTACCTGCTTCCTGGCGCGAGACCGGGCAGCCGACTCTCGATTCTTGATCATCCTCCTCTGCCGCCGTTCCACCACCTTGTCCACCGCCGAACCGTCCGTCGGACGTTTCCTCCCTCCGCCGCCGCCAATCCTCGGCCCGTCTGCCACGTACCCTGCCACCGTGTTGTCCACCTGCCCTCCCCCGATCCCCTCCGAGGATACCGGGCTCGCCGGCGACCCCACCGCCGCCGCAGCGGCGTAGCCATTCCCCACCCGTCCACCAAACCCATTACCCACCGAGTAGCCCCCGTTGCCCACGCCCCCTGCTGATCCCAGCCCCTGCTCGTCGACATACCCCGCCATGCCCACCACGTGGCCGAACCCCGCCATCCCGTACTGCTGCGCCGCCGGCGCGGGAGGCGGCGCCACCGGCTGGTGGTGGGGCGACGGCGCCCCCGGCGGTCCGCCGCCGTACCCCTCCCGGACCACGCCAGCCTTTATGAGGAAGTCCTCGAGAGTCATCTCCCCGAAGGTCGGCTGGCGAGGGGCGCCCTCCTGGCTCGCCCGCTCCACGTGTTGCGACCGAAGCGCCACGTCCCGGTGGATCTCCGCCCACACCTCGTCCACCGTCTTTCTAGACAGCGGCGCCGGGAGCGTGAGCGACCCCTGCCGACGGAGTGGCGGAGCCTCCGCCGCTTGCCGTCCTGCAGTGCTCTCAGCGAGGTGGTTGATCGGCACATCGTTGTTGTTGTTTGCAGCTGCGGCGGCCTGGATCTCCTCGACGTTCCAGATGTTGGTGAGGAACTCATCCATGTTCATGGAGCCGAACGTCTTTCCGGGCTCGCACACTGCGTTCTGGATCTCGTCGAGGGTGAGGGAGTAGATGGTGTTCTGCCTCATCAGGGGGAACCCGAGGTCCAGCTCCCTAGCCGCCACCGTGTCCCTGTCCTCCAGCGGGATGAGCTGGCGACGGCTCGGCTCCGGTCCCCGGTGCTCGGACGTCACCTCCGCATCCTCCAACGTCATGTTCCTGCTCTCCGACAGGGACGCCATGGCCGCCAGAGCGCGAGCTGTCTCCCCCACCCCTTGCAAAACAGCAGCTTTGAACTCCGGTTTCACTACCGTGTACAAAAAGAAAGAAAGAAAGTGGAAGGAAATGAGAGAATAAAGGGCGGAGTAAAGGAGAAAAAGACAATTGAGGATTCCGAGAGGAAAATTGAGTGCTTTGGACTCTAGCGGAAGAGATAGGGCTCCGGACCGACTTGAGACGCCGAAGACGGGACCAAAAAAGGCAGTTTGGTAGAGCATGTCCGATTCCAAAGGAAGAAAAGGCGACCGGGGAAGTTTTAACTCTCGTAAAGACCATGGGCTGTGGCGTGGCCTTCACGTGGTGGTGATGTCTTGTGGTGTCCGGGTTCGAGATTTCCACTCGCTGCGATTTGGCGCCATTCGCAGCTCACGCGTCAGCAGTGGGGCATAAATGCATAAATAGATATATGCATAAAAGATTTAAGTCTTCGGTAAAGCTAAATATTTAATAAGCTTAACACTTTCCATTGCAACGCAGCGAGCGAGGCGGCGAAACAACATGAAATCTGATAGAACAAAACCTGACACACTTCAACGTGCGGATTGGATCAGAGGCGCTAAAGCAGTAAGAGCTGAGACTGTGAGCCTACTTCAGATGAAGAGAAGGTGAACATTAGAATATTAGATCATGACTGAGCCACCAACAAGAGAGAGCGAGGCCTCCCAGCCGTGGACATCGACCCTCGTCGACCGCCGGCAAGCGCTACCAACCATCCCTATCGGTGGCTCTGCCGCGCAAAGCCCAGAATTGGGAACAGATGGGTCTGATACATCCTGCGCTTTTATGTCTTTGACATTGACATTTCAAGACTCAAAACAAGCACAATCATAATCTTCCCTAGCTTTTCCGATTTTTAAAGCAAGTTGGATGGACCAAGAATGCTCGCTTTGTGATGATGGATCTAAGAACCATCAAAGGCTTCATGATGATGGATCCAAGCCCCAACCCGAGCCGACATGCAGAGACAGAGGCATGCATGATGGGGGTCCACGAGTGCATGGGGCCATGTCTCGCCCATCCATGTGGGCCATACATCATTTCGATTCCTTCGGTTTGTTTTTATTTACAGGCTTGTTTGGTAATGTAGACGGTAACCGCCCACCGCCGAACGCTTCTTTCCAAGCAGGAAAAGCGGGCAAAGCCATGGAAGCAAAAGCTGTTTAACCCTTTTAGAAAGAAGAGAAATATCCAGAAGCTGCCACTTGCTTGCCCACCCACTCCCAGTCCCCTCGCTTTTGATTCATCCAACCCCAAAACACAGTGGAGGCCAGAAGCGTTCACCGATCACAAGCAAAGCGATTCAAGGCGAGAGAGAGACGGAGAGAGAGGACGAAAAAGAGTTTACCTGATTTCAGCTATCAAATTGCGTCATCACAAAGAGAGTATATTCTCTCTTGTTCAAAAGCGTTTCCGTAGGAAACGAAAAAGGATTTGTTTGTAGCAATTTTAGATCCGACCGAGAAGGAATCCCCGAAAACCTAAGGGTTCAACCACGGATCGGAACCCTAAGAACTTGAGATGGTTGGCCACAAAATCCAAACTCGATAAGCAGAAAGGAGAAAGGGAGAGAGCAGGCGAGATTACCTCCGCGATGATCAACGTCGACAGCTCCACGGAGATCGAACAGATGGGAAAGGGAAAGGGGGAGGAGAGATAACGGCGCGGAAGGAGATAACGCCACCGACCCACTGTCGCTCCTGCGACTGGTACCCGCGAGGTTTCGCAACCCGCCGCGGGCATTTATAGCCTCGGCTGCCGCCGCTCAATTAGTTCACCCGGGTGGTTCGGGTTTCGTGGGCCCCGACGAAGCACGGGTGCGGTTATCTCTCTGCTGGGTAGGAAATCCGGGCCCACTCCGGTAGCGGCCGGGTTTAAAAGCCGGTCGCCCATTAAATGAGCCAAGAATTGGAATTAGTAGCGGGGCGGGAGGCTGTCTTGACCATCGACACGTACCGGACACGTGGCGAGAGAAGAGCACCCCAGCGCAGGAGCGAGGAAAACTCCGGAGATCGTGTGCCTCGCACGTGCCGCGAGCCAACTCGGGTCGGGTCGGATCTATAAAATGGCTCGTCGAATTATAAATTGGTTGAATTTAATTAGTATATATTTTTAGATATTAATTTACTTTTTTTTTATCATATTAGATTTCAAATAATAAGCTAACTGTTGGGATATCTCACCAATACAAACTGTAGATCGAAGCAAATCACCATTCGGTTAGCCTTTCTGGGCTTAATGGGCCTCCTCATGGCCCATCTCCATATACAACTCCATGAGAAGTATAAATGAAATCTCTACCAACCGTGCAAAATTATATTTCAAAATAAAATAAAATAGGCAATTCATATTTGAAAAATTATTTTATAGCTATATATTGCTAAAGGTATTGTTACCATATTTTTGGGGCAATTTGTCCTGTATGCATCATATATTCTAATCCATATTTAATCCAAGTAATTTTGCCTAATATTTACCATGAAATTTTTATATGGACATACATATCGTGTACAGTGTCTAGGTGAAAGAAAAATGACATTTTGAAACTTGAATACATCATATGTATGAGAACTCAAATATCCACAATTATCATTTTTTTCCCCTGTTATATGAACATTGAGTTGGGTTCATATCAGAAGAGTGGGTCAACCCTTGCCTGGCCTGAATCAGAACCAAATTTAGTGTGCAGATGGGATGCAATGAGTGGATTGGACCATTTGCTATTGACCGCTAACGCAGCTGCAGATGTGCTTATTGGGTGCTTGGGAGTTGCATAGTGGACAATGTGTGACCTGCACATCTCAATGTCTCCCTTCTTCCCCTCCATGATCTGGTGAGCACCCAACATTTACCCACTTGAGCAATGGCACAACCTGACACCATGAACAAAGTCAATCAGATGTTGTGCTACATGAGTTTGTCTCATGAAAAGTGCCCATTGTGTACTTTGGTTTACTGCACCCACAATAATCATACCTTTTTTTTTATTTTTCTGTCTATCACTCCATCAGATAAGATTATTGATTTATTAACATTGGGTTCATTATGTAAGGCATAAAAATTGCAGCTTGGGTGGAGGAAAGTCCCCGCAAAGGTGTGCATGTGCAGTGTGCTCAACCAGTAATGAGAACTTATGCCTTGTTTTACCTGATTAAGGACCACAGGATCACTTTGCATGAGATGGCACCATAGCACTACTGCCATTGCTTTGTGAAAGAGTGTCTCTTTCCCTCGTCTTTATTCCTTCTACTCCTGCAGAGAATATAGCAAGTTACGGCAACTTCCTCCCATGGAAATGAAGCTTGGGGAGGTCAGAGCATCACCATCCTCACGTTCTCCCTCCCATCTCTTTGCCTTAATAGAAAAAGGTGTGCATGTCGGCATCTGAAGAAGAAGAGAAGAGGGTTCCTTAGTACACCCATTTGAAGAAAAAGAATGGAAAGAAATGACCCTTTACACTAAGCAGGTGGTGTCTATCTTTGTTGAGAACTTGAAGGCAGGTTTTGCTACAATGGTAGAGATAGAGAGGAAACTCTATTCTGAAGACTTACAATTCCTTTTATCCTCATTCTGTGTTAGGGTTGCCACTTGGGCTGAGACATGCGCAGTGGCGCCATCCATGGATGGAACCCAGGAAGGGGTGTCCCCACCAGCAGAGCTGATCACAGGCAGTGACAGATGAGATACTCCGTTGAGCACTACTATAAATAGAGGAGTCATCTCCTTGCCAAAGCATTCCCTTCTCACCCACAACTGCTGCCTGCCTTCCACATTCTCCTCCTTCTGGCATGGCGAGACTGTCGTCGGACCCACTGACGGTAGGGAGGGTGATCGGAGAAGTCATCGACTCGTTCGACCACAGCGTGAAGATGATGGTGACCTACAACTCCAACAAGCTCGTCTGCAATGGCCATGAGTTATTCCCCTCCGCCGTCGTCTCCAAGCCCAGAGTGGAGGTCCAAGGCGGCGAGATGAGGTCCTTCTTCACGCTGGTACGTGCGTACGGCGCCATAGCTGCTCTTCTCCATAGTTGATGCATCATCTTCAGCAGTTGCTTCTGCTGTCGCAGGTGATGACAGACCCAGACGCGCCCGGCCCCAGCGATCCTTACCTACGGGAGCATGTTCACTGGTAAAACAATCACACGATGCACTCTTCATTTAGCAGAGAAGCGATCGAACAGTGATTTGAGCGAAGTGAGATGGAACAGTTCACGTGTGCTGCATTTCGTGTGTTTATGCGTCAGCAGGCATCGAGGACAATCCAAAAATGCCTGTGCATATTATCATATAGCAGACACGCATGAACCTGAATCTAATTACTAAAGATATAGATGAATCTGGTGCATAGATAAGGTTTGCTTACGTGGTGGATTTGCATGCAGGGTGGTGACTGATATCCCCGGCACGACTGATGCGTCTTTCGGTGGGTCGTCGTCCCCTCTGCGCTCTGCTGTGTTTGACATGAGGCCTAACGCGTGTGTTGATGCGGTGGTGTGAGCAGGGAAGGAGGTGGTGAGCTACGAGAGCCCGCGGCCCAGCATCGGCATCCATCGTTTCGTCTTCGTCCTTTTCAAGCAGAAGCGGCGGCAGTCGGTGGCCGCGGCACCGCCATCGAGGGACCGCTTCAGCACCCGCCGCTTCGCGCAGGAGAACGACCTCGACCTCCCCGTCGCGGCCGTCTACTTCAACGCCCAGAGGGAGACCGCCGCACGCAGGCGCTGATGTTATTCCTCCCTGCGTACTGTGTCATTGCCGCCCATCGCATGTGTTCGTTTGTCTGCCAAATAAGCCGCTGCTGCTGCTTGATGATGGTTGATTTTGTCGTGGCTGTCTCCAACGGGAGTGGAGTGTGATTGAGGAGATTGACGGGGGAGCAGCAGCGGATGTGCCAATTGCTGTGTTTGTTTGTTTCTCCTCCTGGTTGCCCTACGTGTCGACCATGGAGGACAGAGTGTACTTGCCCACTTGTTCTGCCGAGTGCTTGCTTCGCCATTGTTTATCTTTCTCCTCCTCAACATCTTCGCCAGTGTCTTCTGTGCCTTCGAGGCTGTTACAGGAGCATATCAACTCGCTGGTACTTAACTGCGCATCTGCCACCGGCCACCGTCTCTTTTAACTTGCTTCTCTCCCCATGTGACAAAGTTCTGCCCTTCTTCCCTGGAAGAGGGAAGAGTTACTGGAGGATGAGAATGAGGTTTGAGACTACGTATGGTATTACCTGCAGTAGATGGGCCGTCCAGATTGCATCATCTCTTGACTTTCTCTCTCTCTCTCTCCTCTTCTTCTTCTTCTTCTTCTACTCTTAGAAAGAAAATATCATTTTAGGAACCAGAGGAAGGAACGAGGGCTTTTGCCCTGTCAGAATACTCTTCTTCTTTGCTAATGGAGAATATTAAGTATGAATCGGAACATGTTACTCCAAAACTATAAAATGTTCATATGTCAATAGCTTATACACGTAAGATAAAGATTGAAAGAGCAGTACATAATAATCTCACATTAATAAGAATTGAAAAAATCAGATGACATACATTAGGTCTATTAAACCTAGTAGGAAAAAAAACAGTGCTTCACCATTTCTTTCCCTCTCTGGTCCGAAGTAATTTATAAGTTGTTCTACCATAAGGAATATAACTCCATCCACAGGTTCATGTCAACATCAATTCTTTGTCATCAACAACTATTTTATTTCGGCCACCAGCTAAGGAGAACATTGTATTATGGTGGGGAATAAAGGCCAAGGTGATGAGAAAAATGTAAAATTTGTGATGAAAGAGACTATGTTGTACAACAACGTCTCACTAACTTGTCTTCTTCGACTCTAATGACTTCTGCTCTTTACACCTAAACTAGTCCAAGCCTTAAGAAATTCTGCAAATGGCAACTGTAGAATGGAAATGTAATCTCCCTTTGCACTTACGTTGCTTATTTAAACGCAAAATCATGCAAAAGCAACTAGATACCAAAACCTGTATGTCTATGTCCCTGATGATGACAAAATTGCAGGAAAGAACAAGTTTAAACTTGTGCACATATTAGCAAAGTTAAATTAATCAAGTTGACTTTCTATTTAAGCACGTGCACATACTACCATCCAGGAGAGAAGGCATGGATTATAAAAGTTCAATGATGAACATAGCATGCTCCAGGAACAAACGACTCAGGCAAAGAGAGTGGGAAAACCCTGAAGCCAAGAAAAGGAAGGAAATGCTTGGGGGGAACATTTCCGACCACCACCAAGCCTTGTCGGGAAGACATGGTGAGAAAGGGAGGCCATACTCAGGTCTCCCAAAGTCTTGTTCCTCTTTGTTTGTCTATACCTCTCTTAGATTTTCCTCTGGTGTTGTCGGTAGGATCGAATGGTGCAGCGAAGAGACTACCAGAATATGAGATCCACAGAAGATTGTCTGACTAGGGCACAAACTTGAGATACAAGGATGCCGTCCTTACACAGAATCCCCACCACGCATGGTAGAGATGACCGGGAGTTGATACCAATAAATGTCACCTAAGCTCTCAAATTAGAATGACTGAGGTACCTACTTAAACTCGATTTAAGTGGATCAGACACCGAACCCTACTTCTACAATTGTGATCAACAATCGGTACTCGAATTCGAACATGAGTTTGACTGACAATTTAGATATTTGACCCAGATCTGAACCTGACTCAAATCCCTATTCTTTTATCTAACTCGATGACATCCCTAAGATGGAAGGAGTGTTCACATAAAAAGTTTCACTATTTTTCCCCCTTTAAATCCTATCATTTAGTTAGAAAAAGAAGTGAAGCATAAACCAACAGAATCAAATCCTAGAAAAGATTGCTGTATAAAAAAAACATGAAAACCAAATTATGAAATTATTCAAAAAATTACATAAAATAGAAACCAGGAATGTCACAAGCTGCATGATGACATGATGTGACCAGAAGTAGACATAGTCATTTGTGATTGACTAGAACTTATAAGGTTTGCATAATTCAAAGACTTGCGAGAATAGCCAAACAAAAAGGAAGAATACTACTGGACAAAGAGAAAAAGGAAATAGAGTACAACAGCAGCAACATCTTGATAGTTAAATCTTAGTGTATCTAGTGACAAAATCTTATATCCAAAAGATCTACACCTAATGATCTAATCTAGGTGAAAAAAAATATATATCCATAAATATGATCATACATAATCATATATTTCAAATTAGGATCTTGTGAAGTTGAATATAATAAAACCAGCTAATGTTGGAGTTTGACGTATTAATGAAATGAACATTAAAATCTGGTTTGAGTTTGCTACGGTACAATCTCGAATAAGCCAGACCAAGTCAGATACGAGCATAAATTTGAACTCTTCATGAACAGCAAATTATGTTTACAGCCCTAACCATGACAAGGCACGCGTGTTCCTCATATTCTGATTGAACCACTAAAAAAATTCAGTAAAAAATCCTTTCAAAGGATTGAACCACATGACTTTTTGAAAATTCCAAGTAAAAAATATTAAGAGTTCCAAGAGATAATTTTGAAAGGTCGAACACTGAACTCGCAGGTGCTCTTGCTAGGTGGGGCAGCAAATCTGGTATAGATCGGAAAAGGTACTACAGGGAACACGGAATTTGGTAAAGTGACCAGTGGGAATGGCGACAAGATTTGTTTTGGGTTTCTTTGGACTTGTTCCCCATGATTGACCCTTTGAGAACGTTCGTTCATTATTTTGTTTCAACAGTTTTCAATCTATTGTGGAACATTGAGATCAGCTTTGTAGTTTATTCAAAGGACCCACTAGCAACTCACGTTGTAAAAAGTAATTGCGTTTCAAGGTAGAATGCACAATAATTGAGCATGACAGCATAAAGAATAAAGCCGGCACCAAAAAAGGAAATGTAAACCCAATAAATGACAAGAAAGGCGACCTAATTATTTGCCCAGAAAACCGATTATAGTGTTAACAAGAAGTCATATGGAACATCACAGGACAATAAAATCTAACCATGAAAGAATAATAGTTTGATGAGAAAAATCACCTAAAATTCTCGTTTTGTGGATTCGAAGGAGACGTCCCTCGGAGATTGGGAGATAGCTGTCATGGTAATACTTTTTGGAAAAGCCCACCGCTTGAGGTACTACTGCTGCATCAAAAAACATGCAAAACCATATTATTAGAGATGTCACATTCAACTTATGAAGGAACCCATCAGAAAGAACAATTTGTTCCTTATTTTAATCTTAAGCCTAACCAAGTAATCACATGTTAGTTTTAATATGCTTTCCCCTCTGCACCAGCAATACAAGGTATCTGGAGGCCGTACAAGGGTTCAGAACTCATGAAACGAGATGCTGCTCTTGGATCTGTGGTGCAAGAAGCATCACTAATTCTGCAAAATCACCAGGAGCCGGCTAAAAAAGAATATTTTCTGATACATGCCAGATATACTCGTTTCCAAGGCCTGCAGCTCTCCTTCCGGCAAACGATTAATGTCGCACCTGCAGCATCCACATTTCAGATCTCAGAATTCCCAGTGGCAGCTGCAGGCATGCCCAGGGCCCTTAGTGGGTGCTACTGATGATTCTGCCAAAAAGCCCGCGTTGGAATAAGTAATACCAAACAGAAGCAGAAAGATCATTAAAAGAACACTTGACTATATAACATCAAAGTTTTGCCAGACATCCAAACACAGATGATAAACAACAATGAAGACGAAGTTTTTAGACAACGCAAAGTGTGGAAAGCTTTATCCACACCGAATCACTTGTATTTCTCGAATAATCAGCAACTTGAGAGATCAATAATTATATCAGTACATCCTTAGTACAAGGGAACAACAAAATTGAAAGATCGAGTTGCTTATAAGGATACCAGTTCTTCATTCTTGTAAATCAAAGTTGAATGAACTTTTATGTTTTCTTTCGTGATGCAGGACTAAAGGTGTTCTTGAATTGCACACAAGTGTAGATTATATTTGGTCCAATAAAAGTACCGAATATAAGTTTCATGAGCACCCATGGTATTCCTTTTTTTATGTCGGTAACAAATGACATCAGTTCATTCTCATGAATCTTTTAGATTTTCTTTCAAGATGCAG
Source organism: Musa itinerans (assembly GCA_001649415.1). Lineage (NCBI taxonomy): Eukaryota > Viridiplantae > Streptophyta > Magnoliopsida > Zingiberales > Musaceae > Musa > Musa itinerans. The sequence continues at coordinate 130,642 of LVTN01000049.1, read as the reverse complement.
GACTGAATTACCAAAGGTATTAGCTACAGTACAAACATTAATAGGATGCTCCTGATATGTAAAACAAGAGTATATCTATGTTTGATCAGTTAAAAGAAATACATAAGTTCATGTATATAAGTTGAATGGCTATAAAATGAACACAAAATCTTTGACATCTTAGTCCATGTATCAAGAATGATAATGGAAGTGAAATAACTAACTGTGCAAAAGATTAAGTGTGTTCATGGGGTTGAACGAATGACATTGCAGGATGTGGAAGTACAGAAAACTGAGAAGAATGCATATAGACTAATGAAGTAGATTGAGAACCAACATTACTAGGACATGGTGCCAGCATGTCTTCTGGAGGAGCATAGTTTAATACAGCAGGTGCTGTAGTTTCTAATCAAGGTCCTTTCAAGTGCAGAGAAATAGGCTTAGGAAGGTATTGGATAGATACTCGAACCCTCTGGCCTGATCCAAGCTGAGAGAATTCCAGATTACAATTGACAGCAGGAGAATATAATGGCTGCATGGTGCAGGATCCTGAATAGAATCCAAAACCAGGTCAAATATTTGCATGTATCTAAATTTCGGTTGACATAACATTATAGCTTCATACAAGATAATGGAACACATTGCATTTATCAGGCTCATAACCATAAGTAGAAAGCACACTAGAATACTTACCAAGTTATATTTATTCACCATCCTATTGGAAAAGATTACAAGTAGAAGACCCAAATTCTGCAGATGCTATAGAATTGACAATCAAAACAATTAGAAGCTTGTTTGTAACCAGATCTAAAATGGTTCTCACAACAACCAGGAATTATGATGAAAAAACAATAAAGTATGTTAAATATTTTAATCTCATTCTAAATTATAAATATATGGGTTTAAAATATATGTATACAGATGCATACCGATACATGATTTGACAAAACTTTGATTTCACGGGGGTGGTGGACAACAAAAGCTCTATAATTACACAAAACATAATGCTAGTGACGTTTAAAATAGAACAAAACATTCCAACTTCTTGCTAGATGAAACTTTGCAGTCTCAACAATACATGATTCTAAAATATTTTCTCAAACAAATTAACTTCTATCAAAGGCCAGATCTTTATAATCAACCTCACGGTCCCAAAAGATTGGCTACTCTGTCACTTAAACACCATCAAAATGAATCCCAAGCCTGGATGAAAAAGGTGGAGGATTGCCATATTCTTTTTTTCTTTCTTCGACACTTCTATGATAACTGATCTTAGAAGAGAGGGTATTTGTATTGCTGATGCTTTCTTTTATAGACAATAATGCTGTGTGATAGGCTGTGCTGCTAATCTCAGACAACTAATTGGCAGCCCCTGAATTTTTTCTGCTTGGTAGGAATGCATATAAACTTCTCAACCACTTGTTCCATTCTAAAAAATGAACAAGAATTGACTTTCTTAGTTAAAATCTTGGCAGATAGACTTGAGAAAAATGATTGAAAGTAACTTTAAAAGAAACAATCTGCAAAAAAATCATATATATTTTTTTATACTACATAAATCATGAGACGTTAACACTGGGACCTAAAAAAAATTATTTAAAAAAAAATTGATTGTTAAATTCAAGTGATAATATGGTAAAAAATATATCTTAAAAATTCCTGTGATTTAGCATAAGCAGAAACTCTAGAAGTTCTGAGTTGTGTATATAAAGTGAATAAGTGCAAAAAATAAGTTCAATCTATAATACTAAAGAGTTAGAGCATTGAACATGCCTTTGTGGGGCAAGCCCACTGATTATGGAAACTTGGGAATGCTGGAGGCTGATACAACAAACTTCATGTAGCCGCCACTTAAAGTGACTCAGAACTTGCTGGCATCCCCATCTGTTACTTAACCATATACTTCATGTGTATCATTTATCAGGTCAGTAGTAGTCAAAAATATCTTATCTAAAAACCTCACATCTCTTTTATTATTAGTTTACATACTTCATGCAAGAAGTACATCTAAGTTTGTCCAACAAGAATGTATCTTGTTACAAGCATGGTCAAATAAATGTGAAATATGATTTAGAAAAGAAAGCATCAAAACAACATTGCTTATCTCAGGTACTACATAAGGTAACTAATATTCAAATGTGTGTGTATATATGTAGCAATACACAACATTCTGTCATCATGCCTAAAGTGATCTATGTTTGCTACGCTAAATAAACAAATATATTTCGGTCACATTAGTTTATCTTGTTTCGTATACAGCTTTATACCCAAGAAATCCTAACAATGAGAAGAACCTTAAATTCATTTTAAATTACAAATGAAAAATTGACCATCACCCAATTCCTCATTGTAGAGGAGAGAAGTCAAAAAACACACTCCACTTAGTTAACTAAGTTAATCCAATAATCACCTTTTGTATACAGGAGTGCTATATGTATTTAACGAAATCCAGTGACCAACTCGGAATTCTATACTCTCAAGAAGCCTCTAGAATTTCCATCCTGATTTCAACTATATAAATGAAACATATAAAATCTCACCCTTAGTTCATCCATAAAAGCTACATTATTGTGGCAACACTCTGATTTGCTATATGGCCATATCTTACCGCATCACACAAAACATATGTTAACTATATGTAGAATCTCCAATAGAATTATGGATGTAATGATGGTGTGCTTATAATTTGTGACTGCTTTATTTACAATGCTTCGACCAAACTGTTTGTGTTGCTTCAATTTTATACTTTATATTTTCAGAACTCTAGAAATGATGCAAGAATCATCTTCTGTTTATGTATCCTTTTCTAATAGAAAGTTCTCTTTTAGTTGTCAAATTTTGAGGAATGTTTGAGTAACAGAAACATCAGAAACAGCTTTAGATCATCCAGTGATCGCTTCCATATCCGTGACATCAATTGCTCTCTTACCACCAAAACATACGAAGATTCACATGCCTGATGTTTCTCTATTTTCTTTTCCTCATAGATTTACTCAATATATTAGAGCACCATATTCGTTCATGCTAGGACATGATATCAAACATTGTAGATCGAGAAAAGATACAATCCACCGTCATGAAAAGCATGCATAAGCTGCAAGTAATTTGAACTTTGAAGGGTAATGTTATCCAAAGAGGAATGGTGAGTCTGCTCACATCAACCACAATAAAACAAGAAGGAAATAGAACCGCAGTAATATGACCTAGCAATCAAGAAGACTCACTCGCCAACCGCTCCCGGGGCATTTACAGCGTCTCCCTGAGGAAGTGACCCACGAGACTCACATCGTCATCCGATATCCCTCCGACGGCTCATGCTGGCTCCGAGATCGGCCACCTTCGAAGAGTCCGAGACTCCAGCGATGCCGTCCGCGGGGCAGCCCTCTATGGAGTCGAGGATCCCCTCTCCTTCTTCGCCTTCCCTAGGGTTTAGGAAGGCAAAGAGAGGGAAGGGGCACAGAGGAGTCGCGTTCAAATTTTGAATGGCTAAGATGTGATGGGAGAAACATTGAATGGACGAGATCCGATATTTGAAACCCGACCCGACTGGACTACATATTAAATAATTTTAATTTGTCTTACTTTCGTACTGTTAATTAAGTATTATCCTTATATTTGGATTCTATTATTATGGTGAATTCTGTACTTAAAAAAATTATATTGAAATCACTATAAATTTGAAAATAAAATAAATAACTTATTTATCCTAACATCATCAACTTCATTCATTGAAAACTTAACAAGTGACACCACATTATGGATCGATAAAAATTGATAAGCAAAAAGATAATTTCACATCACATTCGTTTCTAACACATTAAATATTAAAATTACTTTTTTTATCAATAAAATTATCAGAAAGGTAATTTCAATATTACATCCATTATTTTTGCATCCATCTAGCATATAGTGTCACTTGTTATTTTTCCATCAACACAACTGACGACATTATATAAATCAAATTATTTATTTTATTTTAAGAATTATATGTACAAGATAATTATACAGTAATACACTAACTAGACGAAAACTTCTCATTCAATGAGTCAATTTATGGCCAAATTCTATCATACATAATACAAATGTCGAGTTATAGAAAATAAAATTATAGATCATGTCGCGTCTATTGTCTTAAGCTTTAGATGCAATAATAATGATAAAAATTAAGATGATAATAGAGTATAAGTTTCTACCTATAAATTACATTCAATTAATTCGAGTTTCTTGTAAGCAGTAATGGAGATGGAGAAGGTTCAACAACTTGGTTGTCTAATTTGTCTGGCTCAGGCGAGACTGATGTCTGATTTCTACTGGTAAGGGGATACCATTATAAGAGATATCAGTGTTGTATTAGAAAAAGCATACTGATACAGGATAAAGTCAATGGTGAATAATGCACCAATTTACTTCACAAACTAATCAGGATATATATATATATATATA
>LVTN01000049.1:98389-126022 GCA_001649415.1 Musa itinerans | reverse complement strand
TATATATATAACAAGATAATACCAGTTTCTAGTGCCAAAATGCCACAGAAAAGATGTACCACTTGGTATAGAGATTTCTAGAATAGAACAGAATCCTGTGTATGTACCAAGAGAACAAGACAGGAATGGAACATGCTCATGATGAGTTCAAGCACTAGATAAAGCAAAATGTATCACCAGAGCAATAGAAGTACCTTTGCTTGTGAGAAATATCATGTCATCCTTCTAAATGCATTAACTATTCATAGTCTTAGAGCCAACCAATCCAACTAACCACACTTAGACAAGAAATATCAGTTGCTGCATACATTGCATGTACCTATAGTTCCATTTACCACAGAGAGACATTGGAGCTGCAGAAGTCTTGTCTAACTTGGAAAGAAAGATACTAGACATTAACCTGCAAAGTATTTTTGAGGGAACTTTTCACATTATCATTTCTTACCAACTACTGATGCCAAAAGTGGTTTCTCTGAACATCTTCCTCTGTGACTTCAATAAAACATTATAGCAATCACAGAGAATAAGCATTTCACCTGTGATGATAGGTTTTTATCAAGGACAGGCAATGCATTTAGGAAGAGTATGAGACAGAAAGTGAATCTGATGCTTCAGGTGTTATATCCTTATGACATCGTCTCATAAACCACGTTGAAATGCACCTTTGTATTGTCTTGAGCAATCATATTTGTTTTTCTTCCAAACAATCTCAGCAAATGACTGGAGCACAACAAGTTAGAATATCAGCAGAAGTTCCTCTTTCTATGATCAAAACTGGACAAGCCATTTCAGCTTACATGTTTGTCATTTACTAATAAATTAGTAATGATCGGCAAGATATAGATGCAAAACTGTTTCCTATATTCACCCACATAATAGCACTGATAAGTGGAGTTTTTGATAAAAATACAGAATGTAACTAATTTTCTATCAGAAATTTGGTGCCTTGAAGCTATATAAAGAGAAGAAAATTCAGTACCACTGATTCTGATTAGTAAAACATTAATTACCAATATACATATTTCCTAAAGAAAAGGATTTTGGAAGGCAATGATGACAGAGAAAATGACATAACATGTCCCATTTGTAAATCATAACTGCTGCATGCATCGCGGGAAGCAAGAGATGTCATCAGCATCCACTTTCTGTGGTTGAACCAGTCTTTGATGCATCTGTGTACATTGAACTCACACAGGATAACTGTTACTGCAGATGATGCATAGAGAGCCAGATCGGCAAGAAGATATGCTTCTAGATGTGGGATCTGATGAATTTGTCAATGAACATATACATATAGCAAGACCAAATCACTAAGATATGTCTAAGAAAATCAAAGCATGCATGCATAACTAACGATTAACATAAGATACAAAAGCCTGCAGCTGGCCACAGGATGTTTGTCGTAGAGAACATGACCTGAATTTGTGGAGCATAAATTAGTCATTATATAGGTAGTCTAACTAGAAAACCTTTTAAGCATATGTCACTTCCAACGATGAGTTCGATAAAATGCAAGCAGCATGACTGCTCAAAGAACACATGTTAAACACATACTGGATCATTTGGATAGCATGACCATATTGAGAACTAAAAGATAGAATCATATTGTGAGCAAACAGCAATTTTCAGCTTGTAGCTGAATAATGCAAACAGCAAACTGCAAAACAGTGTACGATGATCTCTAACCTCATATAACAATCTCCTTTTACTTTTTCTTTTATATTGCCACTACCACTGCAACTTTACCTCAAGAAACATATCACCCAGATTTCTTCTACCGGTTGGGACAACTTCAAGAGTCCAACCATATCAAGACAAACACCTCAATGATAAAACACTACCGGAGGAACTTCAAAGCCAGAGTCCTTGAGGAAAGGTATTACCTGTGGCCACTCAACCAGGTCATGATACAAGGCATATTCTGCCTCATAGTCATGCAAATCCAGCTCCTTCTTCTGGTTGGTATGGTAATGGTGTTTTGCCTCCGATGACTTCCCGAACCCAAAGATGCTAACTTTGTCACAGATTCCCACTGCAAGCATCACGGCCTGCATCCCAGACGAGTAGTGGAACAACTTCTCATCATGGACATTCTTCCACTCGTCCGGGGGCTTCCCTGTCTCCTCGGTGAACCGCTTCAGCGAATAGTACTTGACAATCCTGGCACAGAGCATGTCAAACCGGACGTCGGTGATGAGGATCGGCGCCTTGTGCGAGGAATTGCAGACGGCGTAGTCTAGAAAATGAAGAGCTTGGCAAATGTACATGACCATGGGGATGCTTTCGCCATAGGGGTGGCAGAAGCAGCTCTCTCTTCGAGCGCAGGCATGAAGTATATTGCTGTTGATGAAGGAAAGGCCGGTCTTTGAGCCGACATTGCGGTGGTATCCCTGGATGCGGGCATTGTTGAGCCGGATAACGAGGTCATGACCGTCGATCAGCTTGCCATGCTCGTTGTTCATTAGGATGCCGCTATTGCCGACCACGGCGCAGGAGCCAAACAGATGCTGGGAGCCGGGGCGGCCATAGTGATGATCGATGGGGATCTTGACGAGCCGAGCGAGCTCTGACATGACCTCCGGCTGGAAGCGGCGACTCCGGAACCAGTCACGCAGCGAGCGGCGGAACTCGGGGAAGAAATGATAGTACTTGGGGGCGTGGAACTGGGCCGGGAGCCTCATGCGCGTCCGCCCCTCGAGGTGGTTGTCCTGCCGCCAGGATGAGTAGGACCGGAACCTCCTCCCACCGCCACCGTCAGAAACCGAAACAAAGCTCCCATGGAGGAGGTTCTCGACGTCCTTCCTCAGCTCCGCCTCCCCGACCTCCTCCGCCGCCAAACTAAGCAGCGTCACATTGGGGAAGGGAGGTGGCGCCACCGAGGGGGCGTCCCCCGGCAGCGGCCCGGCGCTGGGATAACCGAGGAGCGCCGCCCGGAATCTGAAGAAGGAGAACACAGCGATGGGAAGAAATAAGATGAAGGGCAATGGGAGAGAGCGCTTCGTCATCTCAGCCACCACCTAGTCCTTCCCCATTTCCTCGAACTACAAGACGAAAGGAACCATTCTGAAGGAAGAACTGCAAAGCCTTCGCCCACGGAGTTACAACCGATCGGTACCGATCGCCACTAGGGACGCAGTCCGGAGCTCGAAAAGGGATCGATGGCGAGGAGAAGCATCAGCGAAAGGAACGCGCAAGAGGCGAATGATCTCATCCAGCGCCTAGTCCCTCCCCCTTTCTACGAACCAGAAGAAGAAAGGAGTCGCTTTGACAGAAGAACTACAAAGCATTCACCCGGAGCTCGAAAGAGGATCGTGTGCGAGGAGGAGCGGTGGAAAAGGCAACGCTGAAGAGGTTAATGGACGGCGGCTCCCGCTGAGGCCGGGAATGAAAATGATCGCCGTGTTAATTTTGAAGGATTTAGGGATTATATATATATATATATATATATATATATATATATATATATATATATATATATATATATATATATATATATATATATATATATATATATATATATATATATATATATATATATATATATATATATATATATATATATATATATATATATATATATATATATATATATATATATATATATAATCCCTAAATCCTTCAAAATTAACACGGCGATCATTTTCATTCCCGGCCTCAGCGGGAGCCGCCGTCCATTAACCTCTTCAGCGTATATAATTTATTTATTTACATACATATACATACACACATATATATATATATATATATAGAAATCATACTTGTAAAGAAGAAAAAAAATAAATCCATAAATTATATGAAATTTGAGAGATATATTTATTGTTATAATGTGGCTTCTTAAAATTCTATGAAAATTCGAAGTTAATGATGCGCATGATATAAAAATTGATTTGTTAGATCAAATGCTAATTGAAGTATCTCTATAGTTCCTCAATTTTTGGGTGTCATTTCAAATTGATTCCTTTTGTAATCAAATCGGTGTTCCATCAATAAACATTTACGATCAATATTAAGAATATAAAGTAAAATCATGTCTCATTGACTTCTTTTAGATGATAATGATATTGATATTGAAGGGAAAAAGAAAAAGATAATCGATCAAATCATATATTTAATATTTAAACATTAGGAATTACTGCATACAATTTTTTTCAGTAATAGTAGCTAATAATGTTACATGCGATGTTGAGCAAAATGGATGGGCCATCTATCAATTATGGAGAAGATTAAAGATAGATGCACTTGAAGAAAGTAGCTTGCTTTTAGGTCAGCATTTAATGGCCATCTCAGGAAGTGCAATTGAGTTGGAATCAAACTTTTCATGGGAGCAATATAGACCACATAAGTGGTAGTCGAGAAAGTACATGTAGCTAAAAGTGAGGCCAATGACCCCACTAAACTGAGGTGGGTTATTTTTTATAGATTTTAGGTACTATAATCTCTCTTTTTTTTAGGTAAATTTTTAAAAAATAAAACCGATAATTTTTTTCTGAGCATTCTAACTTCTAGAAGTTCTCACATAGCCCCTAGGTCGTATGAAAAAGGTATTTTATTGTTACCTTCATCGGCCTTGTATCATCATTCTATGTCATATCTTTTCCCCATTTATCTTGTCGGATCTATCACCTATAATCATCACATATGGAAGGAGGACGCACGAGGGCTGTCATTGCCTTCACCTCCGTTGAATCAATTGGCCTTGCCCTTGAACACCTCACCCATAGCTCCTGTGTGTGGAAGGCAATGGCGATGACAGTTCTCGCTTACCCTCCTTCCTCGCATGAAGGTTGTGAGTGATAAGTTTGACGGGACAGAGAGGGGGGAAGGCGACTATTGGAGTCCAATGAGTGCAATGCTTCTATCATTTGTTACATTTGCATGCAACTGCACCTATGCTGAGGGCGACGAGCAATTGTTCAAGGTGAAGGAAGGTAGCTGACAAAAAGAATGCACGGTCAAGCGACCAAGGGTTGGACGAAGGGCAATGGTCGATGAGGGTTGAATGATCATTTAAAAAAAAAAGAGATGTACAAAGAGAATTTTTTCAAAATTGGATCACTATTTGAGAAGTTCTTCAAGTTACAGATTTTTTTCGAGAATTCTTCCTTTTTTTTTATCTATAGAGAAATATTTCATGTATAATTATGAAAAGATAATTTTTAGAAAAAAATATCTTATTTTGAGATTTTTTTAATTAGCAACATCTTTTTCAAAAATATTTCATGAAGCGTTCAATTTTTTCATCTAAAAAGATGATTTTGTCTTGACGATCACTTTCATCATTAGTCACTTGTACCTCCACCCCTGATTGCCTATGCCTCCACTCCTACCCACCACTACCATGAGTAGAGACGACTATGTCCAATATGTAAACAAACGTCTAAGGACAAAGATAGAAATAGTTGACGAGACAAAGATAAGAGTAAAAATTATCTTTTAAGAAATAGATACTATATGAGAATTTTTGAAAAAAATACTAACTGATAATTTTTTTAAAATATTTTTTTTTCAAAAACTTATCCATTGCAGAAATCAAATATTCGATGAATGTGATTGACTAGTTAACTTTTTTTTTTTCAGGTGATGAAGATAAGATTTAATTTGAAGATATTTCTAACAACAGTTAAGTCCATATGAGATAAACTAAATTAGTTGATATCTTTCAAAAAAAAACAATTATATATTATAGCTTCAAACACTCTTATCATTCATATGTCTTGAACACCATACTAATATTACAAAAATATATATATTTTACTGTTACTAGGTTTTTGTGCTCACATCGATGTCATTATGACCCTCTCCTCTCGGTCACCATTCAACCTCTCTCGTAATCCTCTAATTTTCTCTTTTATTAATCTTTTTTATCTATTTTCTCTTTAATACTCTTTTATTGATTTTTTTTTACTACCTCGTGTGTTCATTTTTCACCATCATTTTTATTTGGTAGTTAAACCGTTTTCACCATCATATCATACTGTTGTTGTCGGCTAATGCTTTTATCTTTAAACTCATTGGATTATGATTTTTGTTTTATTTTGACCATCATGTTTCTCGTTTTCATTTTGCCATGGGAATATTTCACATATATATTAAATGGGATAAATTCTCTTTAAAAATCTCTTATTTTTATTTTTTATTACCATTTTTTTCTATTTATTCTCATAAAAAAAAATTCCTATAAGATAAAATTACCCTTGTACCTACTAACAGTTTATTAACATTTCTTTTCTATTTATTCACACAAATCGTGTTTTTTCCTATAAGATAAAATTATTGTTGTACCTACCAATCACCTTCGTCTTCTACCTTACTCGCCTCGATGTCGTCTTGTTCTATCTCACCCTACTCTCTTTTCATAGGCATTGTTGTTGAATATCGGATTTTGACGATGAAATCAATTGTAATTTGTTTGATCTAATCTGTAGGTTGAGAAAAGTGTGCATGATTAACTACGATAGCAGTAAGACATAAAGTAGGTGTTGTGTCGGAGTCAAGATCGAGATCTCATTGGGAGTTCGAGAGTTCGTCGGAAATCTGAACGTTCGTTGGAAGTTCTGCTAGAAGCAACCGAGAAGTCTAGGAGCTTGCCAAAGAAGCTCTTCAGAACTTGCCAAGAAGATCATCGTAAAGTCCAGGAGATTACCGGGAGTCCGCCGGAGCATCGCCGAGAGTTCGTTAGATGTTCGCCGAAAGTACGTTGGAAGCTCGTCGGAAGAGCAATTGGCGAACCGAAACAAGAAATGTTGTGATCATGTCTTAATTATCGTAGTTATAGAGTAAATTGAGTTAGGATTGGGAGGTAATCCTACTAACTTAATTAGGGGTCAATTGGACCCTTAATAGGGCTGAATTGGGCCGAATTGAGCAGCCAATTCAGCCCTTGAAAACATGGCCGACAGTGGCACCGCCTAGAAAGTAGTGCCCCAGGATTTCTGGGTGATGGTATCGCCCCTATCAGGTGGTGGTACCGTTGGCAGTTAATGCTGTCAACAGTGGTACCACCCATGTCAAGCGGTGGTACCGTTAGAGCTCGGTCTTCGAGGTTTGTCAAGCGGTCGTACCGCCCAGTGTCAGGTGTCAGGCGGTAGTATCACCCAGTAATGGCGGTGGTACCGCCAGGACCCTAAAAATCCGAGATTAGACACTTTTTTACTCCAATTTTGAAACCTTTGGGGCCTATAAAATCCCCACCCCTTTTCTACATGAAAGGGCACGAAACCTATTGGCATAATCTCTTAACCTTGTAACTATCCAAGAAAGAGGAGTGAGACTTGTAAGAATTGTCTCCTAAGCCCGGCAAAAAGAGAAAGAGTTGCAAAAGGCGATTGGCCTTCGCCTATTGAAGGAAGGCCTTTAGTAGACGCCGGAGACCTCGTCGGAGGAGGAATCCGAAAGTGGATGTAGGTCATGTTAATCAAACCGCTCTAAATTCTGGTTTGCTTTTCATTTGTGTAATTTACTTTAACTGTAAATCATTTCATAGCAAACTGCTTCTCTTCCTCATCTTGCTTACGCTCTCATACGTTTCAAGTTACTATCCTTCCGATTCGGTTTTCATCGAAAGTACAAAATATTTTATACGAAAATCAAAGAATTTTCCGCTGCACTAATCACCCCCCCTCTTAGTGCTACTCTTGATCCTAACAATTGTCATCTCAACAACCAACCTACCTCTACTATTGTCGAGCTCATCTAGCTCATCAACCTCTCCAAGCCTCACATCGCCTTCGTCATCTCCAAAGCCTCTTAGGCTTAGCCTTTTGCTATGCTCATCTTGTTCTCACCCTCTTTGACTACATTATACAAGATAAGGTAAGGATACAAGCGAGGACGACAACAAGGACAGAGAGGGGAGGGGAGGCGAGAGTGGCAGGGTGAAGGTAATAGAATGATGATGACGGGCAATGATGAATGCGACGATGGGAAGAGAAAAGAGTTATGAGAAAGAAGAGACGTAAATGTGCAAAGATAATTTTATATTTAAAAAATAGAACACTCCATGAGAATAATTGAAAAAAATAGGTGCTAATAAAAAAATAAAAATAAGTTTGTTTTTTTAATTCACCTATTAAATGTTAGGATTATTATTTTACATACAAATTAGCAAATCTCTCACTATTAAAATGTCGTCTTTGGCATTGGACGCATCAATTGTGGGGCAAAATAATAAGTTGAGTTTATTAATATATAACTACAAATTCTAAGAATTTTGTAATTATTTTCCTATTTTCATCTACTTCACTATCTACTTTACTGTGCAAGCATTGTATTGAATTCATCCAATTACTCCTATTCTCTGAATGCGTATGCATAGTATTGGCATTAAGTGCAACATATATATATATATGTTATGTATCTATCATTCAAAACGTTAATAACTGAGTGAAATAAAACGCCATGTCATAAATCAATGCACCCGATGAGAAGACATTTATTTTTGATACAGAAGCAATATCATTTCATCAGAGAGACGGAGAGTTGCGAGATGGACCTGATTCCAATTCATCTATCATCAATACAGTTGATCGCCATCTCCATTATTCACACGAGGAAGCCAAGGAGATCCTGGCCGTCCGCATGAAGGGAGGAGAGCCCATCGGACGGCTCCCCTTTACACTAGATCCTGCGGAGCTTGTCGGCCTTGACGACGGGGTTGGCGAGCGCGATGGCCTCCCGGCCCGCCGCCTTGTAGTCGAAGGCGCACGCGTGCCGCTCCGGGTACCGGTGCTGCCCGCAGTAGGTCGACCCGCACCGGCACCGGAACCCCGTCAGGCCCACCCGCTTCCGGCACGACTTGCACCGCGTCGGACGCGGCGCCGGCTCCGCAGCAGCCTCGGAGGGTTTTTCCGAGGGCGAAGATGGTGCTGTGGAGGAGGAGATAGTGGCGGCGGAGGACGGCGGTGGGGAGAGGGAAATCTCGACGGCAAGCTTGGCGGAGGCGGCTTGCTCCTCCTTGAGGCGGAAGTCGCGGTAGCACTTGGAGCAGAGGTTGAGGGTGGCGGGGCTCCCGAAGAAGCTGCAGTTGTTGGCGCACGGCCGGTGGTCCTCTTGGCATCGCTGCTTCTCCGCCATCGTTCCGCTCGTTTCTTGCCTCCCTCCTTACCGATCGACCCGATCAACAAGACGAAATCCGCACCAAATCAGCCCAAAAGCTCAGCAAAGAAGAACAACCACCAAGATCTCCCTCCACCTATCCAATAAATCACAGAAGACACGGATCGAAACGTCGAGGCAAAGAAAGAATCGGGCGGAAGAAATCGATCATGCTTCAAGATCAGGTAAGGAACAGCGTGCAGAAGCAAACCTAACCGACGGATTTCCCCAAAGGAGGAGAAAGGGGAAGGAAAAGGAACCGACCTTTACGGATCCGATCGCCTCCCTCCTCTCTTGGTCGTAAAAAAGAAGAAAATAAGACGGTAATGAAAAGCGTTATAAACGCGCGCAACGATATCGAAATAATATAACGCTTCGATAGCGTTATAAAACGTCACCGGTCATTGCCATCATGTCATCATGATGACGGCATATGTTGTCTTCATCACGTCATTACACTTAATATTATGTAATGCAGTGTGTTAGTGCGCCAATAATCCCATGCTTACGTTGACGTTCAAATTAATTAATATATTATTGTGTAAGTTATCAGTCTCAGATTTGAGTTAAAGTATCATAAAAATTACTTTCAATTTTTTTGATAAAAGATATCATGCTGATAATTAGTATGGTTAAATATTATATTATATATATATATTTATATATATAAAGGAAGAAGAGGAAGAAGGAGTAGCTTAATTCAAATTGTGTAGTTGCCATCCAAATTGTTCTTTGTTCGAGCTGAGACTACTAATTTAAAATGGTCAGCTGCAGCTGGATGGAGGAAGGTCTCTCTCTTCCCTTCTTCAGTTAAGCTGCTTCCTTACTCAACAGAGTTCTTGTTGGCTTATTGAGAAGAACTTGTTGTTTGTAGTTCTCTTACCTACTGAGTAAGTTTTAATTATGTGGTGGTAGCCAGATCTTGAATAAACAATGGTGCAATGATTTAGACCTTGAGATATGTTGTCTTCTTCTTGTTGTGAGATTTCTGCATACAACCAATTTACTTACATAGCAGGTCTTCTCTGGGAAGATGCGTTCAAGAACTGCATTTGTCTAGAAGGCAGTCAAACAGGGTGTGCCCTCTCACTTTCTGTGTGCCTGTTGATCTTTAAGTGCAAGGAATAGGAGATGGCAAAGAGAGGAGAGAAGAAAGATTCCATTTCTCTTTGTTTGAATCAACAAAACAGACGAAAAGGGTCACTATTTTTTATTTATATTCTATTTTTTTTTCTTTTCTGCGACAAGAAAAAGGAATGTTTGTGAGAAGTAATTCCTTTTCGTTTCTCTCATCTTATTCTAAAACTTATTGTAAGTTTAAAATCTGTAATATACTATATGTAATGCGAAAAAAAATTTTATGTTATAATTGAAATTAAATAACATTAGATTAATTTTTACGATGCGTACATTTTTATGTCATCCAAAAAAAATCTCTATCTGATTTACAAAGACATCGTCTTTAGATCTACAAGAATTACTATAAAATTATAGTTTTTAGAGATCTTATATAGCTTTTAAATATTTTATTTATTTACAAGTGAGAGTAGAAAGTTGAAGATAAATATTTGAAGTATTTCTCTCGTCAATAATCTCCTCTAAGAAATCATATTTTAATATAATTTTTTTTCTATTGACTAATATTTGTTATCAGAATCCAATCATATCTAATTATGAAGGGTCACATCATCTAACAAGAAATTTACTTTCTCAATATTTTTATTATAATATTTTTTAATACCTAAAATATAATATGGTGATGATGCACTTAACTCACTTTCTTTGAATTGAAAGTTCAAAGTCTCATCTTACAATTTTAAAAGGTATTGACTAGCCTAGTTTGTTAGGCTTTTGTCATATCATATCAATTTCTATACTCATCACTTATTATTTAGAAATTATCATCTCTTTTCCTTTTCATTCTCTCTCTCTCAATCTAAAAGGTTAAATGCAATGGTATATAGCTTGCAGCTTGAGATTATTATTAGTACATGTTTCGATTATCAATGACAGAGTAGAATTTTAACAAAATTTTATCACGTTCTATCCCAAATTAAATTTAAATATATTCAAAATTAAATGACACATTGCTATAAATAAAAAAAAAATCCAATCAAGTGGGATTTTTTATTAAAAAAAAAAAGCCAGTCAAACGCCGAGTCCAAATCGGTGGCAGCAAAAGAAAGATAGGTGGGCGTACTTCACACGCCTGCATCAAACATGAGGTTTCTTCTGGCTGCAAGGGAGGACTTTGTACTTCCATGACTGCATCAAAGATGAGGTTTTTAGTAGCTGCAAAGGTGGACAAAGTCCAACCTTGTACTCCATAGCAAATGAGCAGTCTGCGTTTGGTCTGTGAGGTCATGTTCTCCTAAAGGATGGATCTGACGTGGATCCAACCTGTCCACAGGATAAAGACCGCGTCATAATCTCTTCTCTTGTCTTGCAGTGTCTCCATCTTGAACTAGTGACTCAGCAATAATCGAACTATTTACGTGGATTATTCTCAACATTTTTATTTTTTCCAGGGTAGAAGAGAAAAATCCAAAGAACGAGTATTCATTCAAGGGTTCTAATCGAGATTAAGGTCTATAAATAATCTTACATCATTTAAATAATTAGCTTCTTCTAATAAACTAATCCGTATTCAATAAATCGGAAGACCCAAATTAAACATAATTTGCAATAAAAAGCTTTACTCGATGTGAAGTTCTACGAGACGTCGGCGGACGGGAAGAGGCAAGTGGGACCCAAAGCATGTTGGACGTTTGAACGGAAAATCGCATCCCGGGACCCGTAGCCATCGTCCATCCGTAAGCTGACACGTTGACAGCGACGTGCATTGTTTCCATCGAAGGATTCCCTGAAGGCACTCGCGTGTCTTACCCGTCTCACAATTCTGGATGTTGATTGGACAACTCGAGAGAGACCATCCAATGGCCAGACAGGTAGCCTTTTCGGTACATATTGGGGATCCAAAACGTGGCCACGTGCTCCATCCTATTTTCCGGGAGCGCTACGAATACATGTATCCGGAGAAAGAGACGTCCCGCGAATCGACAAACGGCCCTATTCTTCTACCCACCCGTGGCACCTCTCCTGCAAAAAGCACATGGAAGCGGGGCCCGCAGTTGGATCGGAATCTTATCCAACCACGACGCTGGTTCAGTCGTATCGCAGGGATATCCGCTGGAGCGATATATTTTATTTTTTTTCCATATATGCAAAATTGGCATTCGTAACGTAAGTCTTAGTGACAAACCCAACGCAGCGCGTTCTTTTTCTCTCGCTCTCTCCTCGCCCAATCTTCCACCAAATCTTAAACGGCCGTCCTCCGAGACCGAAACAAGAACGATCTGAAGAGGGGGGCGTGACACCATTCCCTCGCCTCCTCTCCTCGATTTCTCCGGTGACCAACCCTAGCCCTAATCTCTAGCCGAGAGAGCGAGAGAGAGGGACGAGCTGATGGATTCCGATTCGATTGATGGATCTTTGATGAACAACGGGAACCACGCGCCTTCTGATGGACCCATGAAGGTCATCATCGACACGGATCCCGGGATAGGTGCCCCCCTCTTCCCTTTTTCTGCTTGCATCGACGTTGATTGACCGGAAGTCTCTGTCGTTGCTTCCATTCCTTTGCATTCTTTCTGCCAATCTGATTTCCGAGGAAGTTCTTTCTTTTGTGTATTGACGGAAACAGTTGAGGGTATAAAGGAGTGGAAAGGGAATAATGCTATTGCTGTTGAATTAGGATGTTGATTTGGACAACATCCCTTTTGCTTTTGTAGAAAGAAAAAGGAAGACCACGACCATTTCCTTGATAGTTCTTGATTGCTTGAGTAAACCTAATTTCATGTTTAATTATCTTAAGGTTATGTTTGAAGCATGCGATTACTCGGTTCCCCGTGTTCGAGTCCTTATGTCTCTTTTGCTTGATGCTTGGCTGATCCGTGTCACCAAGCCATAAGCTTAGATTTTCTGATTTGGAGAAAAGACTTCAGAGATCTGTGTAGATCTACAGGGTCGACATTGAGAAGACAGCCGCTTCTATGATGATGAAATTTTCCCTTTGTAGAGGCTTGGTGTCCTCTAATGTAATAGCTTCTTTCATAGTCAGTGTAGTCAAAATTGCATTTCATCATCATGTCCTGAACCCTTAACTGATCCGTTTATAAATTTGGCAGTCGTATGTAGTTAAGAATCCTTGAACGAATAATAATAGTGATGACATTGTTAACATCATGCATTTGGGTATAGTGTTATTCTTAATAACCATTGTATTTTCTTTTTATTTTATTCGTTTTCTAATGAAGAAAAGTTGATATCCATGAGATTATTAAGTTTTTCATAATATACTGGATAAAGCTAGCAGTTTTAGCCCATCCCCATTTGGTCTTTTAACAACATACTTCAAGTGGCAAAAGACCAACTATTCGATTCAGAAGTATTGAGTACGATATATACTGAAGCTATTTTTTGTGAAGTGAATGTTCCAATAAAATAATATTATGTTACATTCTCCAGAAGGTTCAGCTTCAATGTTTAAGAAGAATTCTTTTGTCCTCTACTCTTCAGTGCTCAGGAGAAAAATCCCAATGGGATGTTGCTTATGAGCTCATGTATTAGCTACTTTTGACGTTTACACGTGGCAGATGTCCAACATACTCTGTCATTTTTAGTCTGTTGATGCGTGTAGTGTCCTGAATTCATGTTTTATCCGTGAGCTAATTATTTGGTCTAAATTATTTGCTTTCGATCTTTATGGGACTTTCATTGAATTTTTTGAACTTATTTAATGAGCTCAAAGTCATCTGGTTCATCTACCTGATTTTATGCATTCCCTATGATTTTCACTTTTACACATAACTTTTGCTACATTGCAATAGTTTTTTTCCTTATAATATTTTTACTATGTCATGATGAGAAACCTTTGTTTTATGTTTGTCTTGTGCATTTACTCTGATTGCAGATGATAGCATGGCCATATTAATGGCATTTCAAAAACCAGAGATTGAAGTTTTAGGTTTGACGACAATATTTGGTAACGTGTTTACTGAAGATGCTACTAGCAATGCCTTGCTTTTGGTACATATCTTTACTTTATAAACGGAATATGATATTCAGCAGTGCAGTTTAGTGGCAGGTGTTCTTAGTTTGCTTGTTTGAAAATGTTGATTCTGATGTTCCAGAAATAAGTTATCTTATAATCTATATTGTTGAAAAGGATAGTGTGAGATAGCTGGACATCCTGAGGTTCCGGTGGCAGAAGGAAGCCATGAGCCTTTAAAGGTAGGGGTTCATTCCCATCTACTATGCTTCTATAACAATTGTGCCTTTTCTATTTTCTGACAACATTCAGTTGCATATTATATTTTATGGGTGACTTTAGTTTAATTGTTAAGAATGGTCATCTATTCATAATCTCTAATTACATCATGTCATATGTTCTGTTCTTAATTTTCACAATGCACATCCCTGTCCTGAGTCAGTGGCTTTAGTCATATGAGCACACTTCTGTACAATCTATATCAACTTATGGATCATATTTCACATCCCATTTATATCATTACAAGCTTCTCAGTTTTCTTCCCATTTCCAAGGTGTTAATGCATAATTAAAGATGTTGCGATCAGTCACTAGGGCCTTTTTATCTGGTTTCTAGATGAATTAGAGCCTTCTTGAAAGCATGTTCCATGGTTAGCTGCTTTCATGTATCTTTTTCCAGTCAGCAAACTATCTTGATTTCTGCTATAATGATGACAACATATTTTCTCTCTAATGCTTTTTTTTTATTTCATTGACTGCTTTTTAATTTGACAAATGCGTTTTGCTCAGTTTCTTCATCATTGGTGTCATTTGGTTCCACTAGAATTGCACGATTGATCTCTATTGAGCTGTGGGTAGCCAGCTGTTAACTCTTTCTTTTAAAATTTGCTTCTTTAGGGTGGAAAGCCACATGTTGCTGATTTTGTTCATGGATCTGATGGATTTGGCAATATATTTCTTCCTTCACCTGTGGGAAAAAAGATTGAGAAAAGTGCATCAGAGTTTTTAGTTGATAAGGTTTCTCAGTACCCTGGTGATGTATCCATCCTTGCATTGGGACCTTTAACAAATTTAGCATTGGTGAGCTTATTTAAATGTTCAAAAGATATACTTTGCCTTTATATCAGAGGAATACTTGAAACCTGATGATGAACCATGTCTGCTTTTCTGAATAAGTTTTACTGCCAACCTTATATGCTACGATGGTTTGCTATTTACTTGCCTAGGCCATCAAAAGAGACTCTTCTTTTGCGAAGAAGGTGAAGAAGGTGGTTATTCTTGGTGGATCTTTCTTTGCTGCCGGAAATGTCAGTCCTGCTGCTGAAGCAAATGTAAAGTATCTTAAAACATGACTTCTGTTCTGATTTATGCCCCTTTTCTTATCTTTCCATTAATAAAGCATGTAGGATTGAGAAATTAGCCACCATGTTACTGAAACAATTCAAACAAATTTGTTAAAAAAATAAAACAAACTAAAATTATACAAATAATTTACATCTCTTTAAATTTTCTATTGGATCAGTTTGATGTGCAATTATACATGGTTTTGTCTTCAGTTTGTTTGTCTCTAGCACTAGTCTTACGATAAATGTATATGTTAGCCTGCAAATTTTGCTATGCCTTGCTATGTGAGTATACTTTTCCTTGGTACTTATAGATTGCCACCATACTCTATCAGCTGATATCAAATATCCATTGTAGTTTTTGCAGGATTGTACTTGAGTCATAACCTTTTTTTTCTCAAATTCATTTAATCCAATGGTTCTTTACACCAAGGATTGCCTTTTCGGGTACCGGACTCCTTTCGACAATTTGTCGGACCGGTATGTACTGGTGTTTCGATGAGGAAGAAAAAGAGTGTGAAGTGGAAAGGGTGGTGGAGGAACAGAGGAGGAAGGAGGAAGGAAGAGGGAAGAATTAGAAGCAGTGGTGGAGGAAGAAGAAGAAAGAAGAGAAGTAGCAGCACCACCATACCTGGGAAGCTTTGATAGCGGCAAAGCGGAAGCGACAGCAGCAACGATGAGGGCAACGACATCGTACGCTAGAAAAGGGCTCGCGTTCATGAGCCCTAATTTGTTTTTTTCTTCTTTTAACGCTGAGTTGGATAGGTGTCCACCACCTTTTTTTTTTAATATTTTAACCAGACCACCCGAAATGGGGGTAGTCCGTGTATCGGCCCACACCTGAACTAGTATATACCGCCCATACTGTACCATTTCAAGTGGTACAACAGTACATGCTTTACACGATGATAAGTAAACACCCCTAAAATTTTCCTAAATGACTCTTATGATGAGAGATTTTTATAGCTTAAAAGAACCTAACATGGTTTGGTTAAGAAGAACCAAAATAGGGTTAATTTCTTCAGCTCAGCTCATAGCACCGTTTATATTCAACTGAATCCAATTTTTGGTTAGTTCCTTCCTAACACTTGGGTATCTTGTTCACACGAGTGTTTCATCTAAGTTAGATCAGATCAGTGTCTTTCATATGTCTGGATGCACTATCCTTTAGTATGATTTCTCTGTCTGATCTAAAATTTCCACATGTTGAAAATTTGTTGCCAATCTCCTACTTAAAGCTATCATCTACCAGTAGTAGTTTTCAGTCGTGCTGCAAGATATGAGAACTCTATCTGCAGCACGTTGCACGAAAACTCTATTGATCTGTTGACATCTAATCAATGATTAGGTTTGTCTATGAAGACTCTGGTCCAGTTGAGTGTGAAAATTTTTCGACCCGTGTTTCAGATTTCTGGAGATCCCGAAGCAGCTGACATTGTCTTTACATCTGGAGCAGATATAGTAGTCGTAGGAATAAACATCACCACTCAGGTCAAATTCACAGGTAACAAGGCTTCATGTTCATCTACAGTTATCATTGTTTTGTAACTCAGCTCTTAGAAACTGCAGTCTGTTTTCAGACGCTGACCTCTGCGACCTAAGAAACTCTCAGGGCAAGCACTCACAAATTTTATCTGACATGTGCAAGTTCTACAGAGACTGGCATGTCAAGTCTGATGGTGTTTATGGTAGATCTACAGTCTCCCCACGTCTCTCTCTTTTTCTCGAAATATTTGTTTTTGGATGGATAAGCATTGACATAGCTATCTAATGCTACAGGTATTTTCCTACATGATCCCGTCAGCTTTGTCGCACTAGTTCGACCAGATCTTTTTACATTCAAAAAGGGGGTTGTGAGGGTTGAGACACAGGGAATCTGTGTGGGGCATACATTAATGGACCAAGGATTAAAAAGGTAGGCCACACCAGCCTTCTTCTTCAGTAGTCAACTTTCTTGTAGTCGAATGCTTTGCTCTCTGAAGCAGCATTTCTTGCAGGTGGAACACAAGCAATCCGTGGACAGGTTATTCACCTGTATCAGTTGCATGGACAGTTGATGTTCCTGGAGTTCTTTCATTCGTCAAGCAGCTGCTTGCAAAACCATGAACCAGGAGAAGGGTGGTTAACCTCTTCTCTTTGGAAGCCAGTTGCCTTTGTCAGATTTAGATAAACCAAACACTGTAATCTGTAACTTCAAAAAAGAAAGGTGGTGTCGATCAGGAAGCCAGTTGCCTTTGTCAGATTTAGATAACCAAACACTGTAATCTGTAACTCCAAAAAAGAAAGGTGGTGTTGATCGATAAAATTCCATTCTGTAAACAATTTCGTCAAGTCATTTCTCCCCGCCGAACAGTAAAAGGATTGATGATGATTTAATAATGACAAGGTCTGATCCTGCTCGGTGTTGTTTGTATTGCTAAATTTGTTGCTTAGTCAATGGCTGTGTTCTCTTGTTTCTTGATTATACTCGCAGGCTCGATGGAATCCAAAATCAAAGAGATGCATGCAGCACAGCCTTCCATGCTGACATCGATGAACTCCTGACCTCTAACTTTATTCAGGTTATATCTATCCCTTGTTGTGCAATTATTGGGTAATTTAATGAGCATGATCTAACAAATGGGATTGCTTTGGACTGACTATAAGCAAACGGTAAGAAGAGGACAAGACTAGGAAGTTGGTCTGCCACACACATACACAGAGGCCTTAAGCAGCCTCATTACTGCTGCCATATGCTTCTCTGAAATGACCGGGAAACTGATACGAGCCACTATTGTTGCTGAGTGCCAATAATATTTCCAGTAGTGCATACTGTCCTTCCTCAGATGAAACAATAAGCAACTCCCTCAAATAAATTAAAGCACTTACTTGTGGTTGGTTTTTGATGATGACAGATTCAGGTCGTCCATCCCAAGTGGAAAACTGGAGTTGACCTCATTTGATCTCCTTCTACCATAAAACACATCATCATGAGCTCTTCCAGGATGCACAGGTGAATTCTTTCTTTAGTATAAGAGATAGTAATCTCTCTCAACACCAGTCACCTTTCTTCATCATGATTTAGTTGCTTTCATGCTAATTCTTTTATTTTTCTTTGGTAAAAAAATTGAGATCGAATTTTAGGGAATGTGTTACAAGAATTAGCATTTATCTGCATAGTATCTTGAATTTGATATCTGACCATTAAGCATGTAGGTCATTCTAATCATAGGAGGGTTCTATGAACACTTAACTGTTTCATTAGAATCTAATTCATAATAACTAATAAAATTGACAACTTTATGTCCACCAACCCGATTTCAAAATTAATCGATATTTTAGTCTTCAATCTTGATATACTCAATAGATGATGCATGAAAATGCAAAATGAATGAATAATGATGCAACATTATACAAAATGATCCAATCAAACCAAAATTTATTTATTAGAATTCCTTGTAGAAAATTTTAATGAGACAACTTGTGAGATTTCTCTAGTGAGGAGGAAGATTCACCAATATCTTCCCAAAAAAGAAGACTCACCAGAATGTTTCCCACCTCCCCCACCACATTGGTGCAATAACATTTATAGCTTGCTCAGATTATATAGGAATCAAAACACATGGTTCATGAGCTTGTGGGACAACACTGAAGTGTTGCCCTCCAAAATGGTCTGCTGCCACCAATATCTTCTCAGATGCTCACATGCTTCATGATGCTTAAGATTAAAGAAGAAAAGAAGGCATTCAATTCATGCACATGCTAGGGTTTTTCTGTCCTCTCCACATGATTTGCCACCTTTGAATGAGGATCTAACATTAGTTAGAAAACCACAATTACTGATCATATGAGATAAATTGTACGGTCATGGTATTTTTGTTAGGATCAAGATTGATCATAGCTCAATTCATGTAAAATCTACTTAGGACACAGTTTATGTGCATTTAACTCTTCTCATAGCTTAAACCGTTGGGGATCAACAATTAGCCAATCAAAACTTTCATCATTGTAACAAAATAAATCATAAGTTGTAATCCAATGCAACATGCTATGTAATATACTCTTCTCCATTTCAGGAGTCGAGCCTAACCGATCGACACGTAAGAAGGGATGAAACAATTTATAAATGTATCAGCAACTCCGATTGTTTAAGGTTTGGCATTATTGGCTATCCAATTAAAATCTTTACAGGCAAGAATGCCTAAACAAATTCATCATGAGGATGATGATGATGATGATGATGATGATGATGATGATGGTATATATATTAGTAGGACGTGCTTCATGCATCATGCATGGAATTGTTAATGGTACAGCAGTGTGACATGTTTGGATCCATGGGTATATAAAAGCGTTCCGGGACCTGCATGCCACCAGAAGCAACAGTGACGGGCAATACTCGAGGGGCAAGTCAGTGGTCCTGCGGATGCTAAACAATGGGCTTCAGGTAGATATTGCACCGTGCCAACCACGTGACCAGCAGGACGGTACACTGACATGCATCTCGGCAGTGCTGCCGTGTGTTAATCGTGACCCGAATCAATCAATCATCCCTGTTCGTGACACACATGCGCATGCTTTCACGCGCACACGCATACATGCACTTGGATCCAACAATTATTTGGATTTTGAGACAACTTATTTTGAATTGAATTTGCAGATCTATAAGGAGAGTCAGATAAACAACCAGCAGGAAGTTTTGGTTTAATTTTTTTTCCTTTTATCTGTAATTTAAGAGTCCATTTAACCCTATGAATAAAGAACAATATAATGCATAGAAATGTCTAAAATACAAAAGAATAAAATTATATTTTAGTTTCTTTGATAAGGTATAGGATGAGCTTAGGTAGGGTTTGATTTTAAGTACTCTTAAGTAGCTCTTCTATCAAGACTCTTAGCTAAATATTTCTTGTTGGTAAATAACCTCCACAAAGATTAATTTTCATGTTTTTATTCCATAGGATAAATAATAAAGAGGAATTTGATTATGGGGGATTAATATAAATAGTCAAGATTTTCACCGACTAAATTAGCTTACCTTATCAAAAAATTATTTAATGAAATTTATTAGAACCTTAATTTCTATTGAGGAGTGAGCTGTATCACCAACAAGTCATTATTTTAAATATAAAATTTATCAAATGAAAATCTGAATTATTAATCCTTGATCGGTGACTCTGACATTTTATCATCAATTCATGTCTATTTTTATTAAATATTTAAACTAAACCATTTAATTATTCGATGAAAAAAAAAACAAGAGAAAATAAAAAAAAATCTATAGAAAATTTTGATATGTATGTCATTCTAGTCCATATTTAATATCAACTGCCCCATCTTTAATTATTCTAACACAGGATGTTACACTTTATTGCAATATAAAAGTGGATGATTGAAGTAGTAACCCTACTTTCCTAATACTACCTCATTATTCCTTGATCAATCTATTTACCCAGCGAGCTTATCCACAAGTATCATATACATATATATATATATATATATATAGCACATTCGATCATGCCCGTAACTTCTGCCCGCGTCGCTTGGGGAAGGTATGATAAGTTGGACGAGTAAGCTTGATTCAGATGGCACGAACCCGGTTTAGGTTTTACCTAACCCGGTCTAGTTGAACCGGTCATTCAAGTTTGATTCTCCACCAACCAAAAGTACATGTTTGCTCACATCCAAATCCAAACGCCATCTACTTATTTGATCCAATATATATGTATATATATATATATATAATATTATAATTGAATTTGTATTATCCAAATTTCTCTGCGCATGTCTGAAGTATTTTTTCCACATACAAAACCTTTGGCTCCTCTGCGTCCTACGTTCCTAAAGTTGTCGTCTTTGATTACCCTCTGCCGATCTTTGACACTACTTTTACAGTGCACCCAAACACATGAAATCTGTGCAAGTATTGTGTTGTGTGACCATTGGAAGTGGAATCACACGCCACTGTCATCTGTCTCCTCCTCCTCCTCACCATATAAGTCACACTGGAGTCCCTTCCCCATCCCTCAAGAGGAAGGAGGCCGACATGGAGGAAGTGGTCCTCGAAGCGTTTCGCTCTCGCTTCTCCATCTTCTTCTTCTCCTTCGCAGCCGGCTTCGTGCTCCTGGCCGTGGTGCTCGAGTTGCTGCGGTGCATGCCGTGGTGGTGCAGCTGCCCCGTGTGCGAGGCGTACGTGACCAAGTCCTGGGCCGCCCGCTTCGACAACCTATGCGACTGGTACGCCCACCTCCTCCGGGAGTCGCCCTCCCGCACCATCCACATCCACGTGCTCCGCAACACCGTCACCGCCAACCCCGACAACGTCGAGCACATGCTCCGGGCCCGCTTCGACAACTACCCCAAGGGCAAGCCCTTCTCCGCCATCCTCGGCGACCTGCTCGGCCGCGGCATCTTCAACGTCGACGGCGACCCCTGGCGCTTCCAGCGCAAGATGGCCAGCGCCGAGCTCGGCAGCACCGCCGTGCGCTTCTTTGCCTGCTGCATCGTCACCGCCGAGGTCCGCGAACGCCTCCTCCCCCTCTTCGACGCCGCGTGCGCCGGCTACGCGGTTCTCGACCTGCAGGACGTGTTCCGGCGGTTCGCCTTCGATAACATGTGCAAGATCTCGTTCGGGCTCGACCCCGGATGCCTCGAGCTGTCGCTGCCGGTGTCGGAGTTCGCGGCGGCCTTCGACAAGGCCTCCATGCTGTCGGCCTGGCGGGCGACCTCCACGATGCCCATCGTGTGGCGAGCCAAGCGGCTGCTGAACTGGGGATCCGAAAGAGAGCTCCGCGACGCGATCCGCCTCGTCAACCTCTTCGCCAAGGAGCTCATTCGCCAGCGAAGGAAGCTGGGGTTCTCCTCCAACCACGACCTCCTCTCCCGATTCATGGCCTGCGTCGACGACGACAAGTACCTTCGCGACATCACCATCAGCTTCCTGCTTTCCGGCCGCGACACCGTCGCCTCCGCCCTCACCAGCTTCTTCCTCCTCCTATCCCGCCACCCGGACGTCCGCTCCGCCATGCGCGACGAGATCGACCGCGTGGTGGGACGCGGCGCCGCGACCGCCAGCTACGACCATCTGAGGGACCTGCACTACGTGCACGCAGCCATCCACGAGAGCATGCGCCTGTACCCCCCGGTGCAGTTCGACTCCAAGTTCTGCCTCGACGACGACGTGCTACCCGACGGCACCTTCGTGGGGAGGGCCACCCGGGTAACGTACCACGCCTACGCCATGGGGAGAATGGAGGAGCTATGGGGGAGCGACTGCCACGAGTTCCGGCCGCAGCGGTGGCTCAGGAACGGCACATTCGCACCCGAAAGCCCCTACAAGTACCCCGTCTTCCAAGGCGGCCTCCGGGTGTGCCTGGGCAAGGAGATGGCGCTCATGGAGATGAAGACCGTGATCGTGGCGGTGGTCCGGCAATTCGACTTCGACATCGACGTCCAAGCGGCATGGCCTCCCAAGTTCGCCCCCGGCCTCACCGCCTCCCTGAAGGGTGGCCTTCCCGTCCGAATCCGCCGCAATGCATGTACAGAAGTCGACATTGTCTCCGACAAGAATATGACTATAACATGACGAAGCATTGTCATATATAAACATATAATATGACGTCAATTGGTGGCTGCAAAGACTACCTATTCCAATTGGTAGGTGCCACTGGTCGTATGAAATTGTATTGGCACATCAACAGCAGAGATTAAATAAGCTGGAATCCATATCCATACTGTTGATTTGGATGTGACGCAGTGAGCGTCGGCTTGGTGTATAGTCGTCTCCATTTCTATGGGTGTTCCAAGGCAAGTGTCGGAATGGATGTAATGTCACCAACCATTGTCGAGGGCGAAGGATTAGCGGTCATCGTGAGGTTGGAGGCCTCTCTCTCTCCGACACTACCACCGATCTATGCGACGGCTCCGCTGCATGCTGTGTGTGTTGAAGCTTGATGAGGGTAATAATAATGATGGGATACGAACTGACGTCACCTGCTCTCGGGTGACGTTTTTTAGGTCACGCATACCGATGAGCTGCGGGGGTCGCCTGTCTCGGTCTGACCTGACATCGTCTGACTGAAGCAGACCAAAACGTCGACCGAGGGACGTCACCATCCTGCAGGAGCCAGGTCCTTCACGCAACGCCAATGCTAGTGTCAGACGCTATTGAAGGTACGATCCTGCTCCCTGTAAGCGAGCACATCAGGAAACGGTAACCTTCCCTATAAAAACCGTCGCGTTCGGAACGACAAAAAGGAGAAGAAAAGGAGAGGAGGAAAGGCTGGATCAAATAAGAAAAACCCCCTTAAACTATCGATTGACTTGATTGTCGGAGGGGTCGAGTCGAGCTCTCCCGACTCGACCTGTGTGCAGGGATGAAGATGGAGCGCCTCCCACCGAACGCCCAAGTAAGGAGTCCCCTCCCGGAGAAACCAATGAGCCCGTCGCAATCGGACCAACGCAATTGGCTATCTCAGCAATCTCAAGGGTCGCTCTGGACGATCTCTGCTCATTCGGACTCGAACCCAACTGTTCGGCCTCGACCCGTACGGCATAAAGGTGTTGACACTAACAAAGCTTATGATCGGAAGAAATGTAATCTGATATAAAATTTAAATTCTACTAATAGGAAAGAACCTAATTATTTGTGAATTCCAACATCTCCTTTTTAAATGCTAAAATTGTGATGCAATGTAATTTGGATCCGATTACTCTTTTTTTTTAATCTTTTTTCTGAATTCAATAAGTGATATATAAGAGTATGATACTTATTAAGTGTACAATAATTAGTGCGGCTCATAGGTTCGCAAAGAATTGTTGCGCTCGCATAGTTTTATCTTTTCGAAACTCGTGAGCTTTAAAAGGCACCTAGTACATCGTTGATGTGATCCGACAAATTTATGAGTCCTTTATTCCCCTACTCCTTAATTAATTTGGGACTAAATATCTCTTCCATATGCACTTAAAAATCTTGATCATGTTAGTTTACGACTATGATGAATATACCATCTAAGAATTAAGATTGATTCTCGTGAGAAAAAAATTGAGAAGGAGGATGACTAAGATATCATGATAGCTAAATGTTACGAGATCACAATTCCCGTTGGTTTCATATCGAATAACTATTTGTTTGGTCAATAAAACATTTATAGAACAAAATTATATTTTATTTGGGCTAATACTTGCATTGGGAATCGACTTCAAGAACACTTCATGTTGGGTTGGGCTCATCATGCCCGTATCAGTGATGCTTCGGATTCACCAAACATACGTATTTGTTTGGGGTCTGTAGAATTCCCAAAAGAAGAACGAGCGCAATAAATACTTTATTCGGCTACAACTAATTCCGAATTTTTGTGTGGATACATCTACTGGTCCATTAAAATCGAATTCTATAATTTCTAATTGAGTTTGGGATAAGAGTGTACTTCAAATATAGATACTTAAGTATAATTAAAAGAACTATCTAATTTGTTAATTATGAACAATATTTTCCATCAATCAAAACTCGACGCTTGCAATTTGCGATATATATCGGTAATTGTCATGTCCAGTTTTTTACTGCTTCGGCTTTCAGAAGTTTTATCAGGCTTTTCGTTCAATTTTTTCACTTGATCTCTCATCGATTCAATACCGTAAATTTTTTGTTCATCAAAGTATTGACCAAAGTGATCGACTAAAAAGATATGCTAAATATATTTTTCTTAGGTTAAGCATCATAAATATCATAATATATTTTTATCAGATTAATTATCAAAAGAACTTCGATACATCATTCTCAAACTAAGTATAAAAAATATACTCAATATATCTTTCTCATAATAAAAATAAAAATATATTAAATGTATCTTTCTTGAATTAAACATCTCAAGACACCCACATTGGGACACGTATGAGATGGTGCTCTATACATCTCTCGATAAGAGCTTCAGGGGATAAATAATAAAAAATATTTTATTCCACACATGACAGCCTGATCAATATAATAAATATTAACTCAGTATAAAATATTAAAAGAATATTTTATTTATTTTATAAAATGTTTTTTTTATTAAATTCATCATAAAAAAATTATAATCAAAGATAAATTACTGTATAATCCAAAACCTCCTTTCTCTCTCTCTCTCTCTCTCTCTCTCTCTCTCTCTCTTCTTCTCGAACTAATCTAAAGAGTTAGAAAATATATCGACAAAAACCGCAGTCGATCTCTATCTTCAGACATATCGGCCACCGAGTGAATGCTCGTTCAATCACATCGGATGTCGTGTGCGAGCAGATCAAAATGGAATCAGACGTGATCGACATCCGCCACCTACGTCCTTTTGGGTCTCTGGGGATCACGGACGACATGATCTTGGCGCGATCGCTATCCGAATCGCGACAGCAACTGGCGAGGTGCGCGCCGCAAGCTTGGACTTCCAAAGTTGCACACAACCGATGCCAAGACGCTTCCTCCCCCGACAACTCTTGGGATGCGTCCAGGGGCAGCAGATGCGCGCGCACATATCATCACCAAAAGTGGCCGGCTTTTGGTGTCGCCGAATCGGAACCTCTGCTTTCGTCTCGCACATAATCTTTGCACGCACCCTCCCGCAGGTCCCTGCCGGTCTCGCGCCGCCTATTTCAATCGCCTTCTCTCTCTTTCTCTCTCTCTCTCTCTGCGACTCCCAGCTGTGAATGCCCTCCCCCCCCTTTGTTCTAGGGTTTTGTTAAGTCACCCCTTTTCTCCGATGTCTCTAATGGCGCCGAGGGAGCAGCTCAACATGTTGGTGAATTCCATGTACATCGAGGTACTTTTAGTCACCCCTATACATTTCCGTTCCTTTTCTATTCGCAAGACGGAAAAAAAATCATTTTTTTGGTTGTTTCTTGTTGTTATAATCGCTGTTTTCTTCTAAAAATGTATCCTTTACTTGTTGGATCTCATGTAAGGGTTCAGTTTCGTTGAATAATCTGCTATCTGGATCTTGGTTGGTGTTCTTCTCCATCAATTTCATTGTCGCCGAACTGTCTCGAAGTTGGCTTGCGTATTTCTTGATCTTTTTGGGTTCACTGATGTTTCTTGTTATAGCTTATGGCTGTATCTCTACTGCTTGCAGGGCTTGCTGGATCAACAGTTCCAACAGCTTCAGATGCTGCAAGATGCGAGTAGTCCTGGTTTTGTTGCTGAGGTGATCACCTTATTCTGCGAAGATGCGGAGAGGATACTGACCGAGCTGACTAAATTAGTGTATGTGACGGCTCCTGTGATGTTTCTTCAGGATTTTATACATTCAATCGCCTATATTTAGAGACATCCCCCATTCTGCAGGGATCAACCTGTTGTTGATTTTCAAAAGGTGGATGCTTATGTTCACCAACTTAAAGGAAGCAGCTCAAGGTTTTTTTCTTCTCTCTTTTTTTCTTACAGCATTTAGATGTCAGATCGATTTAACTTGCACCGTAGGGTGTTGTTTTCTTCTTTAGCCACGGCTACCATCTAATGCTCAGATTTGCTGCTAGTTTCACTGATTTGTGCAACTCATCCAGACTTGTGATTAAGAGCACTCGTGATAGATAGCCCATACTGGCTGGAGACTTCTGCACTGGGCCTGCATTTAGATTATGAATTTATAAGTTGAGTCCCAACTATAAGATGTAGCATATAAAATGATACTGAACCGAGAATGGATTCCAGGCATGACCACTTCAGTTCCAGGAGGTTTTATCCACCTCCACTGCATTTAGATTATGAATTTATAATTGTCTTCCCAACTATAAGATGTAGCATATAAAATGTTAGAGCGGGTCCCAAGAAATTACCAAAGGGTAATTTGGCAACCTAATAAGGACAATAAACCAGAATAAAAATAAAGAAACAAGAACACAAAATTTACGTGGTTCGGTCAATTGACCTACATCCACGGACGAAGGAGGAGCAAATCACTACTATAAAAGAGGGACAATTACAAATGCCTTAGGAAGATGTTCCTAGGTCATAAAACACCCAAACTATACTTAACAAGAAAAACCCAAACTATAAGCCCAAACTATTTAACTGAGTGTGGACTTAAACCCAAAGCAAACACTTAGGTTTTTCTTGTGGTGCCTTTGACTTCAAAGCCTAGGCCCTTATTTATAGTTTAAACAGGAGATACCAAACTTGATTTTCCTGATGTGGGACTAAATG
>LVTN01000049.1:3515-92995 GCA_001649415.1 Musa itinerans | reverse complement strand
AAAGAGGGACAATTACAAATGTCTTAGGAAGATGTTCCTAGGCCATAAAACACCCAAACTATACTGAACAAGAAAAACCCAAACTATAAGCCCAAACTATTTAACTGAGTGTGGACTTAAACCCAAAGCAAACACTTAGGTTTTTCTTGTGGTGCCTTTGACTTCAAAGCCTAGGCCCTTATTTATAGTTTAAACAGGAGATACCAAACTTGATTTTCCTGATGTGGGACTATGTGGGACTTGTCAAACTAACATAAAATGATACTGAACCGAGAATGGATTCCAGGCATGACCACTTCAGTTCCAGGAGGTTTTATCCACTCCACCTCCTCAGAGAAGGAAGCAATGGTTTTAAGAGAATATTCTCCAAGATAAAATGATCGTGAATGTTAGTATGCTTTTGTACTGACAAAGACCAGTACCATGAACACCTTGCTGAGTCTTGGATGATCAAATACTCAGCATAGTATTCTTATGCAATTAAATAGTACACAGGTGATTCAGAAGATGAAGACCGATCAAGAGATTTTGACAGAGAAGGAAGCAATGGTTTTAAGAGAATATTCTCCAAGATAAAATGATCGTGAATGTTAGTATGCTTTTGTACTGACAAAGACCAGTACCATGAACACCTTGCTGAGTCTTGGATGATCAAATACTCAGCATAGTATTCTTATGCAATTAAATAGTGCACAGGTAATTCAGAAGATGAAGACCGATCAAGAGATTTTGAAGGAATTAGAGATATTATTAAAGGGAATTCCCATTTTATTTTATTGGTTCAATAATGCATGCTTAGTTTGGATGCAATCTCTCATTGCACCTTTGGTGCTTATACATTGTATATTCTAAACATTCAATCTGCAACTATTGGTAATTATATACTTTTTTTGTTTAAACTTAATCTTCGAAAATTGTAAATGAAAATAAATCAATCTGATTTGCGATGGTGCGAGCATGCAGAGTGCAAATGCTTGTGCACCAAATAATGCACTACTAACCTACTGCAGCCCCTGTCACGAGAGTGAGCGGGTACCTAGCTGTGCTAAAGCACCAATGTCGATGTTTATGCACCATCTAAATATTTTGAAAAATGTCAAGCTATAGTTGGATTTATCCTCAATCATACCCGACAAGATTTCAGAGAAGAAAACTGCAAAGATGATATCCAAAAAATGCTGATTTACTCCAAGAATGCATGGAATAAGTGAGAAGAACAAGTATTTCACTCTTTTTCTTGTGACTGTCATGTGCATGTTTGGAAATTAACATTTGATGGATCTCAAGATGTGCCAAACGTTTCAAAATAAATTAAGAATGAATGTACTCCATGCTTATCATACGTTATGGTTAAAGAGTGAATTAGTCCATGAGACTCCCACAAATGCAGGGTATTCAGTGTATATATAACATGTTCTTTTCAAGCAGAGAGGTTTGTTTCCATGGTATGAATCTTGGTCACCTTGTTTCCAAGGAGCAAACCTTACCATGGTCTCTCACCCTCTAATTATAATGTGATAATTATGCTACTCATAATTTAGATGTATAATTATTATGAATTGTGTAAATTGCACAAGATATATCTTCATATTATAAGGTAGTCTCAGTGTACATACATGCACACAATTATTATGACCACATCATATTCTGTCTTAAGGTTTGCTCTGTAGTGTATTGTATAATATACATTGCCATGCTTCTTTGCTGGAACAGTGTCATATGACTAGATTCCTTTTCATTAGTGTTGACCTGCATATCTGATTTCTAATGTTTACCTTGTTAGGAAGTACTGAACTTATTGCACTTTGATAAATCCCAGGAGCTCATGCCTCATTGTATCTATAATTGTGTTTGTAAAACATTACCACATGGAAAACCACTGATGACATCTTATTTCCTATACCATGAACCTCATCCTTTTCTCTTTCTTAGTTGGGCCCTCTGTTTTGCAGTGTGGGTGCTCAAAATGTGAAATTCGCTTGTATTCAGTTCCGGCAGTTCTGTGAGGAGAATAATAAAGATGGGTAAGTATTGTTGCTTAAGTTATGCAATCACATAAATGTATAAATCATACATGAAAACAGTACTTACAAACGTCCAAAATACTTCTCCAAAGAAGAATGATGCAATAACAAATGACTTAAAGTTAACGAAAATTATGGTAAGCACTATTTTGAGTTCAATTACCGTCTTCTTTTTTTCACTCTATTTTAATGACATTAATATCTATTTCTGGGCCCTTGTTTGACTTGCACCTACACAATGAGAAAGTTGCTTCTTTATCAGGTGTCTCAATGCCTTGAATGTGGTCAAGCATCATTATTATCTTCTACGGAACAAATTTGACACCATGTTGCAGGTAATTCTTAATCTGTTTGAGAAAAATGTTAATAGAAATAAATCTCTGAAACTTCCAGAACATAACATCTTGGACAATTGTTTATTGCAACATCTAGTCCTATTAGTTTATTGCATGGTGAACCACCTTTAGGAGTTTGGTGTATAAATTTTTTCAATATAATTGTTAAATTGATTCTATATGCTAGCCATATGGTTGTCCAAAGCAACTATTGTCTTACGGGCACATTGCTCGTTACATAACATGCTGATTGGATAAACAAGCATGAATCACAATGAAATGTTAACATAGATCTGTTGTCTTTATGGAGAATACCTATATTTTGATCCTGAAATGTTTGATAATATTGGTAATGGAACCAAATTCAAGCATATTATGCTGCTAAAATCAAAACAGTGATTTGTTCTACTATTGAAGTATTATTAAATTAAAAAAACATATTATGCTGCTAAAATCAAAACAGTGATTCGTTCTACTATTGAAGTTTTATTAAATTAAAAAATTTCTGATGAAACTGGAAAACCTGTCTCCGCATTTATGACATCCTCCATCACTTTCCTTCACCTTGTTCTTAAAGCAGTCTGACAAGAAAATACTGTATGCAACAGAGTTACTTGCTTTTCAGGAATTAAGGCATGCAAATGCACTGTGATGTCCTTGAAACATTTTTCTGACAGAACCTTTGAATTTTGTGTCTGGCATTTTCGCTGGGAGATTATCCTGTCAAAAGGCTGAATAAATGGAGATGTCTTCTTAGCAACTTTGTATATTACCTTTGCTGCATACACATCGAATAAAGTTTTATGTACCCACAAAATGCTGCTTAAAATTGAATATACCAGCTTATGCATTATGCTCTGTTTCTTTATTCTCTCCTATTGTGGGTTTCAGTCTGAGTTTTCCATGGATACTTTTTGTCATCTTATAAGATATGCTGCCATGTGAAAACTTAGATGGGCAGTTGGCTTGCTAATTATTTTCCAGCTAGGATTAAAGCTTTAATGAAACATAACATATGCATCCTTTTTCCCCCCATTTGGTTCTCATGGCTTTATAGAAACTTGGATAGACCTTTTTGAAATCAGTTTATTAGAGATGGTTTACATAGTCATGCCTCATTTATATCGTTAGCTGAATAAACAACATGAACAAATTATCAGAGTGAACTGCATACAGGGTTGTCACAATTTGAAATGATGGCCATAATTTATTATGGTTATAGTCGTATTCAGAAGTTGTCACAATTAGAAACAAAATGATGTCAATGTGTACCATTAGCGAAAGCGGCAAACTAACACATTTTCATACACAGCTTGAGCAGAGAATCCAAGCCTACGACAACAAACAGCAAAATTAGAGGAAAAAGAGAAGAAGGGGGTCGCGGACTATGCTGAACAATCTCGCCTCTTTCACGGTCAACTTATCGGTTGTTTATAGACTACTGCTTGACTCCAGACATTGTGTTTGAACATATATTTCCATCAAGTCGAATCAAATGTCCTGTATGTCACTTGGAAACCATTGGTTTGAACTTGTATTTTGAAAACAGCTGATGCTATGGCCAGAGTG
The DNA here is from genome assembly GCA_001649415.1 of Musa itinerans. NCBI lineage: Eukaryota > Viridiplantae > Streptophyta > Magnoliopsida > Zingiberales > Musaceae > Musa > Musa itinerans. Next base: position 89,067 of record LVTN01000049.1, on the reverse strand, counting down.
CTGTTCTCAGCAGATGTATATTATAAATGGTGGATATGTTGTTTTAGCTTCACATTGCATTCCTTGTATCTCTGGTTGAGGTTTTAGATTTGCCTCTTGAGAAATTTCTTGGTAACTTCCATGTTAATTATGGTAGGATTTTGTGGTCACATAATTTAAAATTCTCTATCACAATCGAAGTATATGATATGATAACACGACAATCTCCATCGTTTGGTATCGAATCTACCTATGTTGAACTATATAATTCAAACATCGATTTTTGATGACCTCTTATCATCTGATTCACATGAATAATTCAAACATCGATTTTTGATGACCTCTTATCATCTGATTCACATTCATGTGGTAATTCAAAATTGCATGGCATATTCTTTCCCTATATGTTTGTATGTCAATTTTATAGGTGGATTTGACTGATTCCAAGCATATCACTCTCCCTTTTGATGCACAAATTGGGTCTAATCAAATGGAGGATGACATGATTCAAGCATCATTAACATGATTTCACATGCCAATGATATCATTAATCTTTACCTATTTTCCTGATTTATAATTTCTTTGTGCCTAACGCGTTATTCCCGAAAGATAGAGACGTTCTACAGTCGCTCCCTGAGTCGTAGGTTAATTCGGAATGACGTTGAGAAAGCAAACCGAACAGAGTCGAGAAGTCGACCGGAGGTTGGGTAACGAACTAGGTCGGGTCGGGTCGACAAAATAGAATGTGATGTCCGGTTCGGCAACACCCGTCGATTCGAACCGGATGCAGGTCGCACCGCGGCGTTAAGACTCCGACACGAACTCGGGAACATTCTAGGTTTTCTTTTTTAGAGGCCGTTCTGCCCCCTTCTCTTCCTCTCGTCTTCTTCTGCGTCGTGGCCGCCGATCGCATCGCGCACTGCCTGGCCGCCACTGCGCCTCCGGCGGAGGAGGTGACATCGACACCCGAAGGTGCGCGTCCTATACTACTCCTTTCCATTGTTGTCGACCTTTGTTCGCATCGATGGCAGCGCTGCCCTTGCCCTAACCCTAGTCTTACACCGTTCTTTCTTCAAGTCAATGGCTTCTCTGATAGTTGTATGCCCTCAATTCCTTTCTCATACTGTCTGCTCCCTTAGGCTTTGCCTGATATGTGATGGTTGCTTTACCCTAGTCTTTCCTGCTAAGAATGGAATTATGTGATCAATATACTTATACCAGAGAGAGAGAGAGAGAGAGAGAGAGAGAGAGAGAGAGAGAGAGAGAGAGAGACCCAGAATTTCGGCGGAACAAGTTAGGGATAATTTTCTTCTTCGAAATTACCGTAGTTAATGGCACGAGTTGCGTGTAACGACGTAGTAGAAACTGGATGAATCAAGGTAATATGGAAAGTTTAGAAATATGAAGTTACATGGTGTTTCGCAGAATGAAAACTAGGAGTTAATCTTGTCTAATGTGGCTCAGGATGTCGTCCATCTCAGTTACTATGACAAGTTTTTTTTTGTGCAGTTATCTCATCAATGTTTCTTTGATGTTGAAACAATTAATTGATTCCAGCAACATAGTTCAATTTTCTTCTTCCTTTTACCACTTATAGGTTCTTATTTTTGGCATATCTTTTATTTCTTTTAAGTTCCTGTTATTGTTCTCGTTTCTGAGAAAGCAGGTAGTGGAAGACCAAAGAAAAGAAAATGAAAAATTAAAATTGTTGTTTTATGTTGATAATGTTTGAAGGAGATCCTTGTAGCTTTCAAGTGTCAATCTATGTTTAGATTTATGTAATGCATGCCGGTTTAAAGCTTACAATTAGTTAGGTTAATCTAGGAAAAACTTGCTGATTCAACTAGATGCAATGTGGTGGATCTTAATTCAACATGAACTTTCTTTACTTGGAAATATGGGAAAAAGATCTATGAGGGCAAATGTTTTGGCCTTTTTTAGGTATAATAGAGATAGTTAAAAAGGACATAATTTGGAAGAGTGGTGTCATAAGATGCTTTTTGGTTAAGGTCGTTGATTGAATTTGATTATCGACTAACTCTTTAGTAATCTAACGAGATATTCTTTTAATTTGTTTTATTCAACATAACTAATTAAATGCTTTCTTTGGTGACTAATGATTCATGTAATTATCTAATGTCATTGTAGAAATTAAGGTTTATTTTGGGCTGACATATGGAGAGATATTAGGTGGCTTATGGTACTTGAGCACACACAAAAATACTACTGCAAATATTTGCATCTCATTGTTGTTTTTATGATATCTTTACCAGGTCATTCTCCAAGTTGTGAAGTGGCTTAGGATACTAGGGTCTGGTCGGAAGTAAAATATGTGACATAATTGATAAATTTCATACTTAAAAGTCACAGAAAATTTTGAGCAGACTTCTTTGAACTAAACAATTCAAAGTCAGCCAGTGTTAGAAAGTTTACTTCATGTTGCCTATATCTAGCAATCTAAACCTGCCTTCAATTGAAGAAATGCTTATTATGTGTTGTTTACATTGTAAAGCACTTTTAAACTGAAAAGGAACTTCTCATTGGCCGATCTTAACACCTGCATACTTTTTGCTTTAAATGGTTTGGAAACAGTGCATTATAAAGATAAGGATGTTGAGATGGATATATGGTCTCACAAGGGAAACAAAAGAAATTATGACAATTAGTTTTTGTTTTAAGTGCAAGGAAGTATTGGAGACCTTTTTTATACAGCATTAATTCTTTTATTGTATTTTCTTTGTCTTTCCTTGTTGATGTGAGCATATGCAGGATATCATTCTTCAATAGTTAGTTTTTTTGTGTTCAGTAAACCCAAAATGAATGACTTATCCATTTAATACTTGTATGCATTTTAGCAAAGTTGAGTTCATACATGTGTATTTTGTTTTTGTTATTTGTAAGTGTTGTTTTTGAAATGCTCTGTGGCTGTCTGATGTGAAAAACATATCATACTGAAGTTGTTTGTTGGAAAGAGTAGAATCTTATGGTAGTGATCTGTTTTTGGATACTTTGTATGCAGGGCAGGATTTTCTTTTTTGAAAGTTGGGACGTGTTTTTATTTGCTAATGCCTTGCTTATTTTTTGTTTCTTTCATTTCAGCTTACTGATTGATAATTGGTTATTGAAGAGATCAGAGTTTAGTTCAGAAAAAAATGCCGAAAATAAAGACTAGCCGTGTTAAATATCCGGAAGGGTGGGAGCTTATTGAGCCCACTCTTCGAGAGCTCGAGGCAAAGATGAGGGAAGGTTAGTTGAACACTTTGTTTCATATACTCTGTATACATCTACATATTCTGTTATACCATGAAAGCTTCAGTTTTATCTTAAGAAGAAATTTGCATTGGTTTCAGCTGAAAATGATCCCCATGACGGGAAGAGAAAGTGTGAAGCACTTTGGCCTATTTTTCGAATTGCTCATCAAAAGAGCCGTTATATATATGATCTTTATCATCGGAGGAAGGAAATTTCGAAGGAACTATATGAATTCTGCCTGGATCAGGGCTATGCAGACCGTAATTTAATTGCGAAGTGGAAAAAGGTTGGTGATGCTTTCATTATTCAAAATGCTTCCTATATTTTTAAGTTTTCTTTTTTTCAAGTGACAATACCCATGCTGTTCTCTTGTAATTAACTCATCCCGTCGTCTGGGGTTGTTTCCTTCTATATCTCACAATTGTAAGAAATTTCAATGATTCATGAAAGTTTGGTCAATAATTTCCTGTCCTTGTTTTTTATTCCCTTGTATTAATTTTCCATTTATCCTTTTAGGAAGAGGGGGCAGGGGGGGACTTATGAATTGGTCCTAGATCACTACATGAATATATGATGGTAGCTATAAATCCTGTTTATCTGGATTCTGGATGTTGTTATTTTATGAAAAACCACAACAAATTTATTGGTGAATACCTTGGTGGTGATAAAAAACCTGAGTATATGCTAATAACTAATTATAGGCATGAATATGCTCTGGCATACTTAATATTATAGCATGAACACACTACTAGGTTTTGGTCAAAAGCCTGACTATACGAGATGAGTTGTATGCCAATAAGTAGTTATAGGCGTGAACACTCTAGGAAACACTTAATACTATTTTTAATTTACTGATAAGAGAAGGTATAATGCTTGTTGATGGGCTTTGTGGTTGCATTTGTGGCAATCCATTATATGCTAGAAACATGATGAGGTGGTCAGTATCGTGTATTAACAGAGACATCGCCAACATTTTTTACATCTTTATTTGTTTGGCTTGTATCATGGATACATGATGTTTGTAGTTGGACAGGATAGAAAATTATGAAAGACACATGAAAGAGGTGGTCAGTATAATGACTGATAGAGGAGGTACCCGAAGGGGTGGATCCTATCTCCATCTCAAGTTTGACATGCATGGCCATCGATATCACCTGCTTGTTGCACTGGTACTGAGAGTTAAATTTGCATACCATCACCTACTTCACTTCCATGTTTAGAACTCTTTCTCGACATGGGGGAAATTTTGGATGTTGTCCAATAATAATAGAGCTTCTGTTAGGGTTCTTGGAGGACTAATATTATCTTGGAAGATGAAACACCGGAAGGGAAACTTTTTAATGCTGCTGATATATGGTGCATTTGTAGAATGGGATTAGTTTCAACGTTTTCCTATTTTCCTTTGACCATATTATTTTTCTGGTTTTTCTTCCTTGTGAGGTTCCTTTTGGTTGATGATAGTGCCCTCCTCCCTTGTACATTTGATAATTATATGCTCCGGTCACTCCTTGACATATGCCTTGTCTTGAGTTTGTGCAGCCAGGTTACGAGCGCCTCTGCTGCCTGAGGTGCATGCAGACACGAGATCACAATTTCGCAACCACCTGTGTCTGCAGGGTCCCTAAGCACCTGAGGGAAGAAAAAGTGATAGAATGCGTCCACTGTGGCTGCAGGGGCTGCGCAAGCGGAGATTAAGTAAGTCTCCTATTCACATCTTTAAGGTGATAAATAATGTGTGGTATGTGCTGACAACAGACTTAATGGAGATTTCATGTAAGCTTTTTGTATATGTGGATTAGGCTGAAAACATTTATCTTGTCATCTATCGTGTAACATTGCCTTCGTGGCCTACTACTATGTGGTCAATGCAACTTGATGTCCTATAATTTGTGGCTTACGACTATCCAAATTTATTTCGACTATAAGACTCAGGTGCGGAGTTGGTTGGACCCCCTACGACTGCGCGTAGCGAGAGGGACAGAGTGGCAGGTGAACGTGTCCCCCCCTCAAACTAATAAATGATGCCTGCAACGCCGCCGCTCTATCTATGGGTTTCGGTCGGAATGTGCTTCGATGCTCGATCTAACTACTTTTCTGCTCCCAATAAATACCTTTGGCAACAGCCGACGTGTCTAGAAATTGGTGGCTCGACGTATTTCGGATTTGTTTGCGGTGGACGTCCGTCTTACTCGCATCGCATTGCATTCCGAACAACGTGCCAATTAATTAATACAGTGGCTGAGAAAGAACCACGTTTTCATGCAGCTTCCTACATACAAGCTCAAGGGAACGTACGTACCCATCAGTCTTTATTCTGTGGAGTCCCACTATCGATCGATTCAAGCAACGCTACATCTATTAGCATCATTAAAACATATGTCATTCATTACATTTAAAAGAGAGAATGACACTGGAAACTCCCTTATCTTCCCACCCCGTGTGGTGAGTGAGGCTGCAGACTCGTCGACACTTTGGCGTGATCTATCGTTCTTACGCCACAACCAATTGTTCTAATGATAGTGCCTTAGAGAAAATAGTTCTCCAAGCATTATATCCATAACGATCTATGAAGACATAGTATGATTACACTTAATCGTGTTTTCAGTCAGTACTTTAATAAAAAAAATTATTATAAATGAGACAGACACTATAACAATTTAAAATTGGTGAAAAAACTGATGAAAATAAAGTTAATATGGCATATATGCATATGATATTTTTCTTATTAACTCTTCCCATCAATTTTTTTTTTATGCTACAAAAAAAAAATAATATTTAGAGAATCATCCAGGGACATTGTTGATTGCTTGTGTTTAGATCATCAGACAGTGTATTTATTTGATACAGTTTTCTAAACTTATGCTGCCATCTCTTGTCTACATCAATAAACAAAACTAAAATTTTTATCATGTGAGATCAATCGTAATATCTATTTTTTGAATTATCCTCGCAATCCCTTTACATACCCTCACATAAATCTCAAAAAAAAAAAAATATTTTTGCTCACCCTCTTTAGTAAACCTAGAGAACATCTTCTCTAGACACTCTAGAGAGAAACTTACAAGCATCCAAACTATTCCTTAATCAAACCTAGTGATTATAGAAGAATTGGACCTTAATTCTCTCGATTTTCTACTTACAAATCTCAACACATAACACTATTCTTTGGAACCCAAAGTTCTTGCAGATATTTGATTTCAACTCTATCCAAACACATGAAAAATTACAGAGATTAGTGTTGGTGCCCTCTCAATGATCAGAAAAAGGCCTGCGAAGAAAACACTCACATGCACTTCATTACTGTGAAAGCTTCATTCCATTGTTCTCGTACGGTAGCAGTTCTCTGCTAAGGAACATACCACGTGCACTTCAATTCGAAATAGATCTCCTCTCATTTCCACGTACAATACTGAAGAGAAGACGTACTTCTATTGATCTCAGATAACTCACAGCACTTGACTTTGTATTAACATGAAAGAAGCTTTGGTGTACAGAAGTCGAAGATACATACGGTAAGTTTCTATGTACTCAAACTGTTGTTACAGTACTGGAAGTGCGATGAACATGCGAAGAGAAAGCCACACGTATGCTGCTTTATCCCACGAGCAGTACTATCAGATGCAAATTGCTTTCGGCAGAAGGGATGACAGAATAGGGAATCACAAACACTTTGAGTGAGAGCACAGCATGGAGAACTAAAATAGCGTAAAGTTCAGATCATCATCATCCCATAAATGCTGTATGATATGGGGGTCTGGACACGTTACAGCTGATGCTATACGCCAAGTCAGAGCCGCGTCAAGAAGCTATGCCACACGTCCCATCCCGCACGTCCTGTCCCGGGAGCTCGTACCAAGAAGCTGTGCCACACGTCTCGTCCCGGGAGCTTGGGGCGGTGCTGTCTGACGCTGCTCTGCACGTCCTGGGACAACGGCCGGTCAGAAAGGCCATCCCATCATTCGAGGGTCAGCGGCCACGCCAAATCGACGCACCATTAACCCTCGCGCAATAGTATAAAGCAGCTGGCCGGCCTCCGGCCAGAGGGGGAAAGGAAGAGAGGAAAAAGAAAACAATCCATCTCGTTACTCACTTATTCGTCGGAGGGGCCACAACCGGGGACCACCCGACGAGGGCCATTTTTTGCAGGCAGACGACCGCCCGCGGGCGGCGAGGGACTCAGCCTGGAAGATGCCATCCACCCTGCAACGAGGAGTTGTCAAGCGGCCCGGATCCCGACCGACCAGCACTCCCTCCCGGGGGCCCGACCACTTCACCATCCAGATCACTCTACAGAAAGCTCCCGACATCGTCCCGCGAACCTAGCCGTGCTGACTCATCAGCCACGACATATTTGTTCGCTAACATTTTGGCACTAGAAGGAGGGCCATATCGCATGAGCATTTGGCCAGAGCTCTCCCCGAGGGAGAACCACCGACCGACCTCCCTTTTGTCGAACCCGAAAGTCAGGTCCTCCCTGCTCCCGGGGATGGCGGGATCCCGACCTCAACGCCAGATTGCTACTGGCGCCTATTCAACGACCCGGGGTTGTCGCCCCCCGGACTCGCCACAGGACCCTCGGCCGTGACACCCGAGGTGTTCCTCGGCCTGACCATTTTGGCACTAGAAGGAGGGCCATATCGCATGAGCATTTGGCCGGAGCTCTCCCCGAGGGAGAACCACCGACCGACCTCCCTTTTGTCGAACCCGAAAGTCAGGTCCTCCCTGCTCCCGGGGATGGCGGGATCTCGACCTCAACGCCAGATTGCTACTGGCGCCTATTCAACGACCCGGGGTTGTCGCCCCCCGGACTCGCCACAGGACCCTCGGCCGTGACACCCGAGGTGTTCCTCGGCCTGACCAAGCAAGTACAGGCCATGGTGGGCATGATGCAGATGCTTGCTCCACTCATTCCTCAGATCGTGCAGTTAGCGACTCCCTCGACTGACCCGACCCGGCAGAGGCCGAGCGGGGAGCAGGTCGGGACCGGAGAAGCCTGAGAGCAAGCGATGGACTAGAGATGTCCGCCCGGGCAGAACATACCTGCAACCTGTCGAGTCACCCTACCCCACTTCGAGCCTGACACCGTATAATCCGACTCGGCGGATGACTCGCTTAGGGCCCAACTATCCCAGGTCAACCAACGGCTCAGGCGGGTCCCCTTTCACTCAGGAAGTGCAAGACAAGCCAGTACCCCTCAACTTTAGGCTGTCGGCATTGGAGACATATGATGGCGGCTCCGATCCCGCGGAGCACGTCTCCGCATTTCGGGCTCATATGGCCCTCTATGGCACCTCCGATACATTAATGTGTCGGGCATTCCCGACCACCCTAAGGGGACCGGCACGAGAGTGGTTCAGCCACCTACGTCAATCCTCGGTCTCATCCTTCGATCAGCTCGCTAGGGAGTTCGAGTAGAACTTCCTCGCCAGCATGCGACTTAGACCTTCCATGGCCACCCTGCTCACGTTATCTCAGCGCGAAGACGAGTTGCTTTCTCAGTTCGTCGCACGTTTTGCCACTAAAATCCGGGGGTTCCCGGATGCTCACCCCTCTCTAATCATGCAGGCATTTCTGATGGGTTTGAAGCCTTTGAGGTTCTTCTAGTCAATGATCGAGAAGCCGCCAGTGACCATCTCCTAAATGCTCCAGTGCGCCAACCAGTACGTCGCCGCCGAGGCGTTGGTGGCGAGAAAGCATATGGAAGGCAAAAGGCCAAGGGCGGAACAATCCCCAGGAACAACCTCAGCAACCCTGGCACCACCCCGCCGGGGGCCTGATAGACAAGAGCTGTTGCTCCCGAGGCCCCCGCCTCTCCCCCTGATAACGTCCTACACCGAGATCTTTCTCCAAATTAGAGAAAACGGTCTCTTGCGACAACCTCATCCCATGAAGGTCACTCATAAGGATTGGTCTAAATGTTGCAAGTTCCACCGAGACTACGACCATGACACGGAGGACTGCCACGACCTCTAGAATCAAATAAAGGGACTAATGACAAAGGTGTTGGCAACCGCCCTAGGTGGGATTTATAAAAGGCGGGTTGTCCACCGTGAGGCGACGATTGGGGCTTCCCAAGGAGAGAAATAGTCATCGCATTTAAGACCTGTCACAACCCCTCGGATCCGCCGGATTTGCCTGCCTCGGAGCCCCCGCCAGAAGCGTCCCATCACCCGCCGCCCACCGTCGAAGGCCATTCAAAATAAAAGTTTCCTGCTAGCCGAGTGACGCTTCGCTCGGCCCGCCACATGTCACGATGATGTCTTGGCATGAATTGGCATCCAGGTATTAGTTGCTCGGCCCACAGGTTTGGCTCCTACTTGGGTCGCTCTAGATCGCTCTCGACAGGCGACCCGCCGGCACCAAAGCCTAAGCTCGAGTACAATCACTCGGCTCATGATTCCAGCTCCTGCCCAGGTCGCTCTAGATCGCTCTCGACAAGCGACCCGCCGGCACCGAAACCTGAACCCGAGCATAGTCGCTCGGCCCACAGGTCTGGCTCCTACCCGGGTCACTTTAGATCGCTCTCGACAGGTGACCTGCCAACATCGAAACCTGAGCCCGAGCATAGTCACTCGGCCCACAGGTCTGGCTCTTGCCCGAGTCACTCCAGATTGCTCTCGACAAGTGACCCGCCGGCACCGATACCTAAGCCCGAGCATAGTCACTCATCCCAAAGGTCTGGCTCCTGCTCGGGTTGCTCCAGATCGCTCTCGACAGGCGACCTGCCGGCACCAAAGCCTGAGCCCGAGTATAGTCACTCGGCTCGCGACTCCAGCTCCTGCTCGGGTCGCTCCAAACCGCTCTCGATAGGCGACCCGTCGGCACTGAAACCTGAGCCCGAGCATAGTCACTCATCCCAAAGGTCTGGCTCCTGCTCGGGTTGCTCCAGATCGCTCTCGACAGGCGACCTGCCGGCACCAAAGCCTGAGCCCGAGTATAGTCACTCGGCTCGTGATTCCAGCTCCTGCCCGGGTCGCTCCAGATCGCCCTCGATAGGTGACCCGTCAGCACCGAAACCTAAACTCGAGCATAGTCGCTTGGCCCACAGGTCTAGCTCATGCCCGGGTCGCTTCAGATCGCTCTCGACAGGCGACCCGTCGGCACCAAAGCTTGAGACCGAGTATAGTAGCTCGGCTCGCGATTCCAGCTCCTGCCCGGGTCGCTCCAGATCACTTTCGACAGGTGACCCGTCGGCACCGAAACCTGAGCCCGAGCATAGTCGCTCGGCCCACAGGTCTGGCTCCTGCTCGGGTCGCTCCAGATCGCTCTCAACAGACGACCCGCCGGCACCAAAGCCTAAGCCCGAGTATAGTCACTCGGCTCGCGATTCCAGCTCCTTCCTGGGTTGCTCCAGTTCGCCATCGACAAGCGACATGCCGACATTGAAACCTGAGCCTGAGAATAGTCGCTCGGCCCACAGGTCTGGCTCTTGCCCGAGTCGCTCCTGATTGCTCTCGACAAGCGACCCGCCGGCACCAAAGCCTAAGCCCGAGTATAGTCATCTGGCTCGTGATTCCAGCTCCTGCCCGGGTCGCTCCAGATCGCTCTCGACAGGCGACCTGCTGGCACCGAAACCTAAGCCCGAGCATAGTTGCTCGGCCCACAGGTCTGGCTCCTGCCCGGGTCACTCCAAATTGCTCTCGATAGGCAACCCGCCAGCACCAAAGCTTAAGCCTGAGTATAGTCACTTGGCTCGCGATTCCAGCTCCTGCCCTGGTCATTCCAGATCGCTCTTAACAGGCGACCCGTCGGCACTGAAACCTGAGCCCGAGCATAGTCGCTCGGCCCACAGGTCTGGCTCATGCCCGAGTCACTCTAGATCGCTCTTGACAGGCGACCCGCCGGCACCAAAGCCTGAGCCCAAGTATAGTCACTTGACTCACGATTCCAGCTCCTGCTCGGGTCGCTCCATATCACTCTCGACAGATGACCCGCTGGCACCGAAACCTAATGCTTGAGTCACACCTCGCGGCCGACCCAATGCTCGAGTCGCATCTCGGCCGACCTAATGCCCGAGTCACACCTCACGGTTGGCCCAATGCCCGAGTCGCATCTCGACCGATCCAACGCTCGAGTCACACCTCGTGGCCAATCCAATTCCCGAGCTGCATCTCGAACAACCTAATGCCCGAGTCGCATCTCGGCCGATCCAACTCCCGAGTCACACCTCACAGCCGATCCAATGCCCGAGTCACACCTCGCGGCCGGCCCAATGCCCGAGTCGCGTCTCGGCTGATCCAATGCCCGAATCGCGTCTCGGTCGATCTAATGCCCGAATCGCGTCTCTGCCGATCCAACGCCCGAATCGCGTCTCGACCGATCTAACGCCCGAAGTCACACCTCGCAGTCGACCCAATGCCTGTCCCCGTCCGATGTCCGAGTCGCTCCATGTCGATCCACGACTCGCATCTCTAACCGAGCCGCTTCAATTCGCTCGCCGACTTGTAAACTCGGGGGGCCATAACCCCGACCCGCACCAAACCGGTTATCCGACCTATGACACATCGGTCACGCCTTGTCAAGCCTCGGCTGCTCGATCAGCAAAGTCAATCTTGCTCGAGACACGGGGCGCCATCCCTCTAATCACCCACGACAAGTCAATTCCGGTTCCCCTCGTAAGCGATCAGCATCCCTCCAACTCATGCATGCCTCCTGGCCCCTTAAGGACCCCACGGCATGCCTTAGTAGGGGGGGGGGGAGTGATATAGCATATTTTGGGGGCCTGGACACATCACGTTATCCGACCTATGACACATCGGTCACGCCTCGCCAGGTCACGCCTTGTCAAGCCCCGGCTGCTCGATCAGCAAAGTCAATCTTGCCCGAGACACGGGGCGCCATCCCTCTAATCGCCCACGACAAGTCAATCGCCGCTATGCACGTCCCAGAATGGCGACCGATCAGAAGGACCATCCCATCCCTCGAGGGTCAGCGGCCATGCCAAATTGACGCACCATCAACCCTCGCGCAATAGTATAAAGCCCTTGGCCGGCCTCCGGCCAGAGGGGGAAAGAAAGAGAGGAAAAAGAAAACAATCCATCTCGTTATTGACTTATTTGTCGGAGGGGCCACAACCAGGGACCACCGAGCGAGGGCCATTTTTTGCAGGCAGACGATCGCCCGCGGGCGGCGAGGGACTCAGCCCGGAAGATGCCATCCACCCTGCAATGAGGAGTTGTCAAGTGGCCCGGATCCCGACCAACGTCAACCAGCACTCCCTCCCGAGGGCCCGGCCACCTCACCATCCAGATCACTCTATAGAAAGCTCCCGACATCATCCCATAGACCTAACCATGCTGACTCATCAGTCACGACATATTTGTTCGCTAACACTGTATTCATCTTTCTTTTTCTTAATGTTTCAGAATTGATCGTCATTTATGTCAATGCGATCTCGTCAACTTTTAGTATCATAAAGGATATGTAAACACCTCGTTTAATCTCATATTAAGATAGTGATTTGAGCTCAACTAAATTAGCATCAGTCATCTCTTTAAATCGGATCATAAATGTATCTTTAGGTTAGCATCTTCAAGTCTTCGATTTCTCATATTAAGATAAGACCTAAGACGGTAAAAAGATTAGTCAATCGATAATATTTTATTAGCCAATCAATATCTAAAAAATAATTCAATTATGCTCTCTGATGTGACATCATAATCTCTCCCATACCATGTCGTCGTCATAATTCAAAGATGAGTCTAATATGACAATGTAAGGTTCATTTCGATAATAATTCCATACTGTATTATAGCTATCAGATGGTAACCATTAAATTATAGTTCCCCAATCCTAATCCTATGTCTCAGTCTCTCCTACATTAATTACTATCCGAAAACTCTGGTCTGCTTTGAAATTGGAGGTAGAAGTAGGAAGAAGTTTCTTTCTTTGACATGATTGGTCGTGCTCACGTCCATGCCAAAGAATAAATACAAGATGGTGCACCGTAATCCATCTGACAGCCTATCCGATCAAAGAAGTACGTCACCCTCTTTCCCTTTCTTTTGTTGTCGACGTAAGTTACAATCGCATTGTCACAGCTCTTCATCGGTATCCAGTGGGTGAACACCTCAATAATGGCTCCAAGGCAATGCATCTTATGTTCTCCGGTGATCGACAGAGCTATCAAATGCAGATTGGGAGAGAAAGCAATACAAACTGTACTTGATAGCACTACGAACTCAGCATCAGTCTTCTTCTTCTTCGAGCATTAGTTCAGTGGAATCAGACCAAACGAGAAATGATTGTCTCTTCAAGAATTGATAGAGTTGGTGAACTCACGTGCCATGGCCGATGAGTCAGCACGGCTTGGTCCACGGATCGATGTCCGGGGTTTTCAGTGCTCGGGGGCGCATCTCTCGGTCGGTTGGAAGAAACGCCGAGGCCGAGCTGGATCAGGGGTCGAGATGGTGGCATCGTCGTTCTGGAATACGTCTTTCGGATGGTTGGAAGAAGCATTGAGGCCGAGTTGAATCAAGAATCAGGATGGCCACATCTCCGGGGGTGGCCGCGTTCCTGCACATAGGCCTTGGTTGGGAGATTCCTGACTTGGCCCCTCGTAGATTAAGTCAGTGGTCTTTCTTCTCCTCTTTTTCCATCCCCTGGCCAGATGCCAGTCAGGGGCTTTTATATTGTTGCCTGAGGATTGGTCGTATGCGGATTTGGCGTGGCGGTTGATCCCCTAAGTGACGAGATTGTACCTTCGTGCGGTCGCCACCCGGTATGCGCGGAACAGCGCCATGCGACGCCGTCCCGAGCTTTCCGGGATGGGACTTGCCAAGGGGGCGCCTCCCTGTATGGGCTCCGACTCGGCGTGGGAGGAAGGCAGCCCTTGTGCTGACTTGGTAGGGGTGTGATGTGGCGTGGATCATGACGTGGCTGAGATTCAAAATATGCCTTATCACTTCTCCCACCCCTCGGCGTGCCTTGGGGTCCTCACAAAGGGCTAGGGGCATGCTTGGTTTGTGGAAACACAACATGCAGATCGATCGCTCACATTGGGTGTTTCGGGTAACAATTGGGCCCGTCGGCCGAGTTGCTCAACTCAGGCGACGGTTGAACTAATTTGCCTTGTGGTCGCTCGGTGGACCGTGCTTTGCCACTTCGGGCAAAGACTGGATTTGTTGGTTGAGCGGTTGAACTCGGGCACAGGTTGATCTGGCGAGTCATTGGTCGGTGGACCAAGCTGCGTGACTCGAGCAAAGACTGGACTTGTTGGTCGAGCGACTAACTCGGGCGTAGGTTGATCTAGCGAGTCATTGGTTGGTGGACCGAGCTGCGTGACTCGGGCAAAGACTGGACTTGTTGGCCGAGTGACTGAACTCGGGCGCAGGTTGATTTGGCGAGTCGCTGCTCTGAGGACTGAGCTACACGACTCGGGCAAAGACTGGACCTGTTGGTCGAGCGACTGAACTCGAGCGTAGGTTGACCTAGCGAGTCGTTGCTCGGTGGATCGAGCTGTGCGACTTGGGCAAAGACTGGACCTGTTGGTCGAGCGACTGAACTTGAGCGCAGGTTGATCTGGCGAGTCGCTGGTCGGCAAACCGAGTTGCGCGACTCGGGCAAAGATTGGACTTGTTAGTGGAGTGACTAAACTCGAGTGTAAGTTGATCTGGCGAGTCGTTGGTCGATAGACCGAGCTGCGTGACTCCGGCAAAGACTGGACTTGTTGGCCGAGCGACTGAACTCGGGCGCAGGTTGATCTGGCAAGTCATTGCTCGGAGGACCGAGCTACATGACTCGGGCAAAGACTGGACCTGTTGGCCAAGCGACTGAACTCGGGCGCATGTTGATCTAGCGAGTCGCTGCTCGGCGGACCGAGCCGTGTGACTCAAGCAAAGATTGGACTTGTTGGTCGAGCAACTGAACTTGGGAGCAAGTTGATTTGGCGAGTCATTGGTCGGCAGACCGAGGTGCGCGACTCGAGTAAAGACTGGACCTATTAGTCAAGCGATTAAACTCGAGCGCAAGTTGATCTGGTGAGTCGTTGGTTGACGGACCGAGCTCCGTGACTCGGGCAAAGACTGGACCTATTGGCCGAGCAACTATACTCGGGTGTAGGTTGATCTGGCAAGTCGCTGCTCGGAGGATCGAGCTACGCGACTCGGGCAAAGACTGGACCTGTTGGCCGAGCAACTGAACTCGAGCGTAGGTTGATCTGGCGAGTCGCTGGTCGGTGGATCGAGCTGCACGACTCGGGCAAAGACTAGACTTGTTGGCCGAGCGATTGAACTCAGGCACAGGTTGATATGGCGAGTCGCTGGTCGACGGAGCAAGCTGTACGACTCGGGCAAAGACTGAACCTGTTAACCGAGCGACTGAACTCGGGCATAGGTTGGACTGATTTGGCGAGCCACTTGCTCAGCATGGCTCGTGCATTATGGCATGGGTGCTATGGCGGGAGGGCTCTGGGGGTCACACAGGTTTTGACAAGAAATTTGTTGTTGCGAATAGACTTTGGCGGGAGCTTGAAGTTGGTGAATCTGAGGGAATCTAGGGAGTTATGGTCGGTTTAAATGTTGTGATAATCTCTTCCCTCGGGGAACCCAAACGTCACCTCAAGGAGGAGGGAGGGTCCTCCCTTTATAAGTTCCTTCTGGAGCGGTTGCTATAACATTGTCCAATCTCCTGTTCCACGGCTCGAATCTTTTCTCCTAACCTCGAGGTTGGGATGTCTTCGTCTTCCTCCTCTTCTTCTTCTTCCTTGGGTCGATCGGTTCCAAAGGTTCATGAGTCGACCTCTGGGAGCCCTAGGATAGAAGTAATTAGCTCGTCCTCAGGTGACATGCCCCAGGAAGACATGAAGGTCTCTGCTGCCCTCAAAGTAATGAGGTCGTGGCATGATGTAGACTCGGTGGTGACCGAGGAACTCTTAGGCCTGATTCAGGATCGTTATTGTATCCCGAGGAGTTATGGGCTCCATGCTCCATTGCTTGGTCAGTGTCCCTACGACCTGTTTCTTGATGGGTTCGGGCTAACCATAGATGCTCTTGAAGTGGGATTGCGGTTTTCTTTGAATCTCGTCATCAAGGAGTGCCTTTACCGGTGGGGGATTTCACCATCCTAGGTGGCACCTAACTCTTGGCGCTACATGGTGGCTTTCCTCGGGGAGTGTCGTGGGGCAAGAATCGAGCCGACCCAGATGCTCTTCTTGGCTTGCTTTCGCCTATGCAAAGGGCGAGGAGTGTACTACCTGACTGCCCGCGGTGGGTTCAAGATCAACGATGCTCCCTCCAATAACAAAGGGTGGAAAACTCATTATTTTTTTGTGAGTCGTAGCCGAGGGTGGGGTTTTAATGTTGGATGGACTTCCCGAACCATCAACAATGTTCCCCCGTTTCTTTTTGTGGGAGAGACAAAGAATGTGAATCGTTTAAGGGAGATTTTGTCTTCCTCTTGGGTAATTTGGGGAATGACTAAGGAGTGGTTGGTTGAAGCGGGACTAAGCCTAGCCCCTAGGGGTACAGTCATCTTTACGTTCTGCTACGTTTACTTTGCTTTTGGATCAATTGACCAACCGACTCTTTGTTTGCAGAGATGGTGAACCTCCAGGCGCTGAAAGGGATGCCTCATGCCAAGATCGCCATGTAATCGTCTCGAGAGTCGGAGAGTGCTGGCCCTGGGGATGCTTCGAAGAGGGGCACACCAAGGAAGAAGTCGGGGTCGTCGGAAGCGAGTCGGCCGAAGAAAAAGGCGAAATGGGGACTCGAAAGATGTTCGAGGGCTCAGCGACTCACGAGAGGGCAGCCCGGGGGTTATCCGAGGTGGGGGTTGCTCCCCAAGGCATGGGCTCGGTGGGCGCGAGAGGGAAAGGGGGCATTAAATCATCTGGTAATGACCCTTCAGGGAAATCATCGACCCGCCCGAAGTCGATACGGGACTTGTGCCGCATCTGGCCTCGTTCTGAAGGCGAGCCATTCCAAGCCTTGAGCATGGCCGACCTTCAGAGGGGGAGCCGAGGGCTCCCTCTGCCTCGCGATGGGCAACCCTCACGACTGAGAGTCAGATATGGTTTGACGGGTCGGTAGCTCAAGAGTTCTCATGAGGGGCGCTTCATCTAGTGTTGGCGAAGCAACTCTACTACTCTCCTTATGTAGTACTGATGGATCGGGCGACCAAATCTCTCGTATGGGTAAGTAGAGGCATTTCTCTTCCGATTTGGTGTGGCGTTCCTCTTCCCGTCCCCTGGCCAGATGCCGATCAGGGGCTTTTATACTGTTGCTTGAGGATCAGTTGTACACAGATTTGGCATGGCGATCGATCCCCCGAGTGACGAGATCGTACCTTCGTGCAACCGCCGCCCGGTATGTGCAGAATGGCGCCATGCGATGCCATCCCGAGCTTTCCGAGACAAGACTTGCCGAGGGGGCGCCTCCCTATATGAGCTCCGACTCGACATGGGAGGAAGGCAGCCCTCATGCTAACTTGGTAGGGGTGTGATGTGATGTGGATCATGATGTGGTCGAGATCCAAAATATGTCTTATCATGTGATGTGGATCATGACGTGGTCGAGATCCAAAATTTGTCTTATCAAATCAGATGAACTTGGAAGAATCATTTATCATGCATGACACGAATGAATCGTCGATGTGATAGTTAGGAGACAGTAAAATAATTAATATTAATGGTAGGAAAAAGAATTTAGTAAAAAGTAAAAGTCAAATCACTTTTTTTTAATGATAAATAAGTCATATGATCGACTCTAAATGATTGAGAGACATAACGAAGGATAGATACAAAAATTAGTGTTTTCGGAGGGTGTATATGAAAAATTGCCTCTATATAAATAAGCATGCAAAGCAAACCAATGGAGAGAGGAGGGACGAGAACAAGAAAGAGGAGGGTGGAGGGGGCTGCTGCAGCGCCGCTGCGATGGCCAGTAACAGCCGACGGAGCTGGGGGGCCGCCTTCCGGGACTCGACGGACGTGTTCCGGCGGAGCGGGGGGGAGGAAGGGGAAGACGAGGAGAACCTCAAGTGGGCGGGGCTGGAGAAGCTGCCCACCTACGACCGCATGCGGAAGGGCATCCTCCGGCAGGTGCTGGAGGACGGCCGCGTCGTCTGCGACGAGGTCGACGTCCACCGGCTCGCCCCTCGGGACCGCAAGCTGCTGCTTGACCGCCTCTTCAAGGTGGCTGAGGAGGACAACGAGCGCTTCCTCGAGCGCCTCCGACACCGAATCGACCGGTTGCTTCGCTTCCTTCAAGAATCACCCCATCATTCTTGATTTAGTTCATGTGCTCTTCTCTCAGATTAACTATTTCTATACCTAATAAAATAAACGAAGAAAAATTTCCTAAATCCTGCAGCATCAATTTAAATTATGCGCTCTATTGAAGTCGAACAATTTAATATATAATTTAAATTATGAGCAATTGTAATGAACTAATTTAGGACTCAGAACAAAGAAGGCAATTTCTA
The DNA here is from genome assembly GCA_001649415.1 of Musa itinerans. NCBI lineage: Eukaryota > Viridiplantae > Streptophyta > Magnoliopsida > Zingiberales > Musaceae > Musa > Musa itinerans. Next base: position 70,416 of record LVTN01000049.1, on the reverse strand, counting down.
TAAATTATATATTTTTCTCTCCCATCTTCGTGTTCAATTTTTTGGGTCTGATTGGGGTTAGTTTGACATGTATGAAATGGAACAGGGTGGGGCTGGAACTTCCAAAGATCGAGGTCCGGTATGAGAATCTATCGGTCGAGGCAAATGTTTCTGTGGGAAGCAGAGCACTTCCCACCTTGTGGAATTCCACTCTGAACATCTTAGAGGTACTCACTGAACCCAAAATCATCTTATTGTTTGCCGAATCTGAATATTATCCCGCACCTTAAGTTTATTCATCATTTTGTTTTTCAGGGAGAAACTTTTCTAGTGTTTTAATCCAGAGCAAACAACATAAGAAACCATTACAACTATCGTCTTTTGTTAAAAATTTAATGATAACTAAGAGAAGAACAAAAAAAGGAGAAAAGAATAGAGCAAGAAACTTCTTCATTTGTTAATCTTTATGTCCTGTGACATTTTTGTTATCGTGGTTGCTAGTCCTAGTTCTGTCCCTAAAACAGTAGCATACATCAGTTCATATTTATCTTTCCAGATCTACATTTGGACATAGTTTTATGATCTATTTTGGTTTGTTATTTAGGTACTCTTGTGCCACATTTTAAGCTTTAATGCCAAATGTTTTGGCGTGTCCTTATTTCCTAAAAAGATCCATTCCTACTATTGTCGACCTGAGAAAAGAGGGTTTTAGTCCATCGCTAGTAACATAAGAACCAATTATGATTCTTCGGAGGATTTTTTATTATTATTTTCTTGTAAAGATCTATCAAGTTTTACTTCTTCCTAATAGGCTAGGTTAGAAAAAGCTCATGAATCAAGTTTTTTATTATGTCATTATAAACCATTTGTAAAATCCTTCAGGTCCATATGATGTTTGTTTTCTCTCTTTCATGTATAACATTCAGGGCATTATTGATCTCCTAAATCTTTCTCCATCCAAGAAAAGGACCATAAAAATTCTGAATGATGTCAGCGGGATACTGAAACCAACAAGGTAAGCAAACCAAATTTTCTGAAAATCTTTTCCTCGCCAGCCGCTTTTAATCATTAATTATTTCGAGAAATATTACAACCCATATCTATTTCTTTTCAGTAAAAGTATAAGAGTAGAAGGCATCAAAGTCCTTCTTTTAGTTTTAGAATCCTACGAGAATTGCTTGAATATACAAATTTTGGAGTCTCTTGTCCAAAACTCAAGTAACAATCACAAGAGAATCACTAGGATACAAGGATTACGTCACTATACATAATATCCAAAATCTCCCCAAGTAATCACAACAGGAATTCATTGTAAATTTGATCTAACCTGAGATGAGAATAACTGCCTAGATGATTGAGAATAACTTCTGCGTGGTCCTTGTCCTTTTCTCTTTCTTTATTCTCTTATTTTTCTGCCCTCAACTGTCGCTGCTGTTTCTCTCTTTTTCATAGCTACCGTTGTCCCCTTTTTCTTCCTTAGCCATCATAACTCTCGGTCAAAAGGGTTCGGGTTTAAGTTAAATGAGAAGAGAGAAGGCTAAAGTGGCTGTGGGTATTTAAAGCCCAGCTGAATAATGGGCCATCTGCCCAACATGATGGTGATCTTTCCACAGCATTCACTTTCAGATAGTAACCGCAAGAGAAATCTAAGTACAAGTTGTCTCCTAAAAGCTTGAATTGATACGGACAGACCTAAAAATGTATTTAAGCTCTAACATATTCCTTCACAGTATAATCTTATGAATCCAAGCAGTGATGGACCATGCCAACACTCAAACCGAGTACGTGAAAGCAAAAAAAAAAAGGGCCAAAAGTAACTTCCCAGTTATATTGCCACAAAAATCAATTTAAACGAGATGTTGAAGCATGCTATTCACTTTTTCGATGAAGTGCCAGTTTGGTTTGTATTCTGAGAAAGTTCTATGAACTCAAAACAGACATCACTATGATTTTCTTTTTTTCATTCTTTAATTTCTAATTCATTCTCAGGATGACATTGCTTCTTGGACCTCCAGCCTCGGGGAAAACAACACTCTTGCTTGCCCTGGCTGGGAAACTTGCTAAAAATCTGAAGGTGCGTGTCCCCAGTCTCTACCCACATACATGCATGCAATATGCAATTGTCTCTGATATTGTGTGCTAAAATGCATAGATGGTTTTGTATAATATACAGATATGTGCATTTGATGTGCTTGCCTTGCCAGCAGGAATTTGGTAAAATCACATATTGTGGCCATGAGCTATCAGAATTTGTTCCCCAACGAACTTGTGCATACATTAGTCAGTTGGACATTCACAATGGTGAGATGACAGTACGAGAAACCTTGGATTTCTCAGGACGGTGTTTGGGCGTGGGAACAAGGTATGAGATGTTGTCAGAATTGTCAAGACGGGAGAGGGATGCAGGAATTAAACCAGACCCCGAGATTGATGTGTTCATGAAGGCTACTGCAATGGAAGGGCAGAAAACCAGTGTAGCAACAGATTACATTCTCAAGGTTCATGCGTACATCTCTATAATTGCAGCTCTATCACTGGTCAAACTGTAGCTGTCATTGCTAATACCTGAAATTCTGGAAACAGGCACTTGGATTGGATATCTGTGCAGACATCCTTGTTGGTGATGAGATGAGAAGAGGCATTTCTGGGGGACAAAAGAAACGGTTGACAACTGGTGTGTAGCAATAACTATGTCCATCGCTAGGAGATTTAGATTGCTGTCAAGTGCCATTTGCAAATCCTTGCTAACCAAACTTCTTTGTTCATCCAATTGGATGGGCTTTGACACCTATGTGTCTTAGGCATCTAATTACCATGGACTCCCCAGCTTATCAACAGTTTCTACTAAATTCTGCCAAGGCATGTTTATTGTATTATACACATTAAATAATTTGGTAGAATCTCTAAGCCAACAAGAACAATTTCACATGAAGTTGGCATGTTCAGGAACTATGCTACTTGAGAAATTTTCTGAAGAAACTAGGTGTTTTATGCAAATTCCAATAAAAAAAGCACATACAACTCAGAAATAAGCAGAATAAACTATTAGGGGAAAATCCTGTTGTCATCTACAACTGAAGCACCATCCTGAAGAATGATATCATCTTAGTTTGCTCTATCATGATAGGTGTAATTTGTAAATACCCTAACAATCATATAATTCAAGATCGATGGAGCCTAGCATGTTGTTTAAGCATAATAATATCTGTTTTTATTAGTACAAAGAGTGGGTGTTTCTTCTCTTCAGCTTGTTTGCTGTGCTGGCATTTCTATCATCAATTATAAGCATCAGGTCTCCAGTCATAAAGGAATTAGTATCCTTGTTGTACTTCCGAAGCTAATAACGTGTTTAGCTTTGTTCTGATTTTTATTCTGTTGTTCTTAATCATCGCATGCTTAAGAAGGTAAACATGTTGGCTCTTGGTTGCAGGAGAAATGTTGGCTGGGCCTGCGAGAGCACTCTTCATGGATGAAATATCAACTGGACTCGACAGTTCTACCACCTTTCAAATAGTTAAATTTATTAGACAGATGGTTCATGTCATGGATGGGACAGTGCTGATTTCTCTTCTTCAACCTGCACCAGAGACATTTGAACTTTTTGATGACATTATTCTATTGTCTGAGGGACAAATACTCTATCAAGGTCCTCGAGAGAATGTCCTTGAGTTCTTTGAGTCCGTTGGTTTCAAATGTCCCGAAAGAAAAGGAATCACAGACTTTCTTCAAGAGGTAACTTCAAAAAAGGATCAAGAACAGTACTGGTCTAACAAAAACCAATACCATTATATTTCGGTCTCTGAGTTTGTGCAGCTTTTCAAGTCGTTTTATGTTGGGAAACAGCTCTCAGAGGAGCTTAGTGTTCCTTATGATAAATCTAGAGCCCATCCTGCTGCACTGACCACAGAGAAATATGGCATTTCTAACTGGGAACTTCTCAAGGCATGTTTATCAAGGGAGTGGTTGCTAATGAAGCGCAACTATTTTGTCTATGTTTTTAAGACTTTCCAGATAACTGTACTTTCATTTATAGCCATGACCGTGTTTCTGAGAACAAAAATGCCCCACAAGACAATTCCTGATGGTAACAAGTTCTACGGTGCACTGTTTTACAGTTTGATAAACGTGATGTTTAATGGTATGGCAGAACTGTCAATGACTATTTACAAGCTCCCGGTGTTCTATAAACAGAGAGATTTCTTGTTTTACCCTCCTTGGGCTTTTGGCCTGTCATATTGGCTCCTCAAGATTCCCCTTTCTTTACTGGACACTGGAATATGGATTGTTCTTACTTATTATGCGATTGGTTTTGCTCCTGCTACAGGCCGGTGAGTACTCAAATATTTCTTTCTATTTTATTATTCGGGATTTAGCAATTAAAATGATTCTACAAAGGATCAGATATGTTCAAAGTGCTTCAACTTTTTTCCAATGACATGATATATAGGATAAATGAAAATTCGCCATCTCAATCTTTTCATAATTTGACAGGTTCTTCAGCCAGTTCCTGGTACTTCTCCTAGTACATCAAGTGGCCCTTTCTCTATTCCGCTTCATTGCTGCAACTGGAAGAACAATGGTTATAGCTAATACATTTGGAACCTTTGCTGTGCTGCTTGTTTTTGTTCTAGGAGGATTTGTCATGTCTAAAGGTAATCCGATGTATGATTCTTTGCTTGTTTCTTTGTACATGACCTCTTTTAATTAATACTTTGTATATGAAAAAAAAATTTGCTACTTTAATTAATAACCTATCTTTCAAAACTGAAGTTGTCTTCCGATGACAAATTGTTTAATTTACTTTGTGATATTTGGATTCTTGTAGGATTACATCTCAAATTTGTTCTTTTTTTATGTGAGCAGATGACATCAAACCATGGTGGAAATGGGGCTTCTGGAGTTCCCCATTGATGTATGGGCAAAATGCTATAGCCATTAATGAGTTCCTTGATCCAAGATGGGGCGCTGTAAGATTTTTATCATGTAACCTTTCTCTGAATGCCATATGAATATAGCTATGCATGTATAGTTTCTCTAAAAGGGTGATGCTGATGTTTTCAGATTTTGGAAATAATGAATGCATGTTCAGTAATAAGTCATATTCCAAATGTAATGTATGCTTTCTTTATCTCTGTTACAGCCAAACAATGATGCCAACATAGATGCAGCAACTGTAGGAACTGCTATTTTAAAATCTAGAGGAATGTTTGTCAATGGATATTGGTATTGGGTCTCTATTGGTGCCCTCATAGGCTTTGTTATTCTGTTCAATATATTGTTTATCCTTTCACTAACTTTCTTGAACCGTAAGTAGCCGATCTCCATTAATTTTTTCTGTTTTTCATTTCATTGATCTAGTGTTTCTCTCACATGAACTAAATTTGCTCATTGTAGCTATTGCAAGTTCTCATAGTGTGATTGTTGATGAGGAACTGGAAAGTAAGAAAAGAAAGAACTCATCAGGTGGAGATCAGAGGTTTGAATTGATAGAAAGTGACAGGAGGTCTACTGCACCTGATATACCCGGTTAGCTGGTTTAATTGCATTCATCTTTCTCATTGTTGTGCCTTGATGTTTATTGTAGCATCTCATTTCTAGTAACCAAGTGCAGGATAGCTTTTGATGACTATGCACTCAACCTTGATGATTTAGTTTTCTATGTACTGAGCCATAATTTAGGCATAACATTATGAGGGATTGCAATTTTTATGATATTTGAGCAATTTGGTAATCAACAACATATGAAATTAATAGCTGGGACATATGGCTAACAGACCCAGGTTGAGCATAATTAGTGACCCGGTCATTCTCTTATAAAGCTGTTGTATCAGATATTTGCAGCAGCATTCTTGAGGCTACACTATATCTTAAGTGAATTTGATTTCTTTTCATTTGGTTGTTTAATTGATTTAATGTTTCTTATTTTCGTAGATGTTGATGCAGCTGCAGCCAGGAGGAACAGCTCTGAGAGTTTTAGTTCTTCAGTGTGTCCAGCTAGGAGGGGAATGGTTCTGCCTTTCCAGCCTCTCTCTCTTGCTTTCAATCATGTGAACTACTATGTTGACATGCCTGCTGTAAGTGAATAATCACAACTGTATTATTTAAGTTCTTTAAATTTTAACGAAATCATGGTTATTTGCACAAATCCTGTGTGCCTTTTTCTCATTCTTGGTTAATTTATGTTTCAACACCTGACAACTTTTTTGGAGATTGGAGTTAGTAGTAATTATGGACTCACACAATTTGAATCAACAGAATCATTATTGAATGGACTGCAGGTATTGATGCATATCCAGTTTGGTTGTAACTACATGCTGATCGATAGACTGAAACTCCAATTTGTCTAGCTTCACTTGGATGTTCAGCTGCCTGACGTTCCTTAGTTGATGCTAAATAATGCGTTTGATACATTTTTGCATGAAACATGCCCTTGTCTACTTTCAGGAGCAAACTAATGCTGGAATAAGATCACTATCTGAACTCCGAGAATTAGACATGATTGCAAATTCTTTTTAGTGGTTTCATTTGGTATGAGCTGCCGCATTCCTTATTTTTGTTGTATTCATTAGGTCATAGCTTTAAAAGGTTATTTTAATTTTTCTTGTGCACTTTACATAATGTGTACATGCATGCGAATTATAGAGAATGTTGCTTAGTTAAAAAAAGAAAAAGAAAAAACAATGGTATCTCTTTTCTTGTTTAAAGAATGTTAAGGAATTGTCTCACTTGTTTGGTCACTATTTTTTCACAGAAGTAACAAAAATAAAGAAAATTCTTGTGATATTTTTTCCCCCCTTCTGGATCAGGAAATGAAGAACCAAGGAATCCAAGAAGATCGTCTCCAATTGCTATCTGATGTAAGTGGTGCATTTAGGCCAGGTGTGCTGACAGCACTAGTCGGAGTTAGCGGTGCAGGAAAGACTACATTGATGGATGTCCTGGCAGGGAGAAAAACTGGTGGTTATATTTCAGGGAGCATCAGCATTTCTGGTTATCCTAAAAAGCAAGAGACTTTTGATAGGATAAGTGGTTACTGTGAACAAAATGACATTCACTCACCATATGTGACTGTCTATGAATCACTCGTTTACTCTGCTTGGCTCCGTCTTGACTCAGAAATAGACAAGAAAACACAACAGGTCAGTTACAGTGTTCACTTTTGAATTTTTTTTTGTTGTTGTTGCTTTTTGTGAGGATCGGAAATAAGTTCTAGTATTGGCCAATATTCCATTTTGCAACACTTAAATAGTACCATATCTTTTTTATTTCTAATCTGTACCAAAATGTTTTTTTTTTTTTAATGTTCATAAATTCTTCATCGCTGCAGTGATTAACAGAGTTCCATAGAATATATCCTATGAGCCATCAATAACATGGATTATAAAATTAGACTATTTTGTTTTCTTGAAAAAAAGTAAGCTGGTTGAATCCATTCGTATATTCTTATTTACATGTCTTAATATTCCTTATTACATCTCTATGTTTTTTATTTCATTGTTAAGATTGGGTTAGTATATAAGTCAACTTTTCATTACATTTTTCTTGTGCAAGTCAGTTTTAAATCTTGTCCATATAAAGTTGATTGTGGTGACAACCAGTATGCACCAAGTTGGTGCTAAGTGCTAACCGTGCTGACTGATCGTTAGATCATCTTTTGGCCTATGGTGACTGGCACAGTATAGTACCTAAGTATCACTACCAAAAAAAAAAAAAAAAATCTTTCCTGTAAACAACATGTCAAAAATACAAACACAAGAATCACATGAGCCAAAGCCCCAAAAATGGTTATACGTTTTTAGAATGGACGTCGGACAATGACTTGCACATTCTCTTCCATTCAAATATTTGATGCCTTAATCAGGTTTAACATTGTTGTTGCCTTGTCGGGTCTACAAACGATCCACATGAATCACAGGTTTTGTGGATTTTGGAAGCGTCATGATCCAGCAGATTTATCAAGATGTAAAATAAATCTTAACATAGTCTACACACGATGAGCAGTTGTTACTACGAATTTGTCATAACTCAAGTTTGAAAGCCATGTGAACCAAGCCCCAAATTGTGTTCTTGGAAGGTGCACCTTGAGCTGCACAGTGACTCATCTATTATCTCAAGCCATAGCCAACATCCAATGTGGGTCTATTTTTTGTGAGGATCGGAAATAAGTTCTAGTATTGGCCAATATTCCATTTTGCAACACTTAAATAGTACCATATCTTTTTTATTTCTAATCTGTACCAAAATGTTTTTTTTTTTTTAATGTTCATAAATTCTTCATCGCTGCAGTGATTAACAGAGTTCCATAGAATATATCCTATGAGCCATCAATAACATGGATTATAAAATTAGACTATTTTGTTTTCTTGAAAAAAATATAAATGTTTGATATTATGCTTCCTCTCACTAGGCTTGTATGATTTGTGAGTTCGAAACAAAAAAGGATAGGGTTCAAAATTCTTGCTGTTGATATTGTGAATCTAGATAACAGGTACTTGTAGTATTCAGAACACATCTAATCCACTAGTAGAAAGGTTGAGATCAACAAGGAGGGGATCTATTTCAATATCATTATTAAGCAAAAAGTATCTCTTGCTTGCATCTTTGAGTATAACATATAAATGTAACAGAGTAAATATTGATCGGGTAAATATAACATATAGATGCTGTCATTCCACAAGTCTCTTGATTGTGAAGTTTAATGTTATCAATACAACTAGGCAATTTATTGGGTGTACTTGCATACATACAGAGATATGTTGTGTGTCTTTGAGGGAGACATTCATGTGTATTCCTGCATCCTACTTGCATTTCTGTTCTCTTTTTAATCCATCATTAAACAAAACTAACAGTTAGTTTTGTGTTTGCAAACCGTAGATGTTCGTGGAGGAGGTTATGGAGCTGGTAGAACTTGATACCCTGAGAGATTCTTTGGTTGGCCTTCCGGGGGTTGATGGCTTATCAACTGAACAAAGAAAGCGACTCACGATTGCCGTTGAACTGGTTGCAAACCCATCCATCATCTTTATGGATGAGCCAACATCAGGCCTTGATGCTAGAACTGCAGCGATAGTTATGCGAACAGTGAGAAATACAGTGGATACAGGACGAACTGTTGTTTGCACAATCCACCAACCAAGCATAGATATTTTTGAGGCTTTTGATGAGGTTCGCATTCCCTTAAATTTATTTTCATGCAGTGACTATTCTGATTCAACTTGCTTTTTATCCTAATGTACATTGGTCAGAGAAGAACTCTTTTTTTTTTTTTACTGTCTCCAGCTACTTCTGATGAAGACAGGAGGTCAAATTATATATGCTGGACCCCTCGGTCGTTACTCTCACAAACTTATAGAATACTTTGAAGTGAGTCTTTTTTCAGATTTCTAAGTTCTTTTGAATGAGAATATCCAATCATTTAATGATAATAAAAACTAAATCATGTCACATGAGATTTACTTATAAAACTAAAATTTATTTTCTGCAACTTTGTATATGTACAATTTCTTTTCATGTATTACTATTACCTAAGGACCATTACTGAAGTTTCTGCAAAGGAAAACCTCTAATATTTGAGCCTGATTAATATCATTGCTGTTATCTTTTGGACTTCTTCTAGGAAAAGTGCTGCTTAGTTCAATTCTGAAGTTGAAGAAGTCATTTAAGTGCGTAAACAATTTGTTTTCATTGTAGATTGAAAGTTAAAACAATTGTTATCGTAAACAGTTGCTGCATAAACCAACACAAAATTGTTATAGTTTTTGTCCTGCCGCTTCTTGTTTCTAAATAATAGTGATATTTTGTAGTTCCATAGGTGCAATTATGGCATAGAAAGTGTAAGTAGAGTGATTTGTTATCAGTAAAGTCCACGTTTAATCATGACTTTATCAAGAAAACCATCCTGCAGGCGATTCCAGGGATACCCAAGATTACTGAAGGTTATAACCCTGCAACATGGATGCTGGAGATAAGCTCTCCTTCAGTTGAGTCTAGCTTGAACCTGGATTTTGTTGAAGTTTATGCTCGTTCCCCTCTTTATCAGTAAGTAGATGCTATATAGTTCATACTTCATAATCGAAGTAAAAAAAAAACACTATCATACGTACATCGAAATCATTTTACTATTCTCCACTTTGTATCATTCAGAAAAAATCAAGAACTTATCAAGGAATTGAGCATTCCTGCACCAGATTCAAAAGATCTATATTTTCCTACAAAATATTCCCAGAGATTCAGTACTCAATGCAAAGCATGTTTTTGGAAACAGTACTGGTCTTATTGGAGAAACCCAGAATACAATGCCATCCGGTTCTTCATGACAATCGTCATAGGCCTTATATTCGGCTCAGTGTTTTGGCAAAAGGGTGGAAAGATGTAAGTTTCTTAATTTTCTCCAATTTTTTTCTTCATTTTCCTTGTCGCAGTGTATAGAAATAGAAGGTAAGCAGTATATTTAGCCCAAAAAGGTATCATTCATACTTAATTATTTGATGAATATCATTAAACACATAATTTTCCTGTCTATTAACCTATTAGCACTTTTAAAACTGTGCCTTCATGTTTAAATTAAGCATATATCATATTGCATCTTAAACCAAAATTAAGCATATATTATAACTGTAACACCCTCGATTAGTTCTACATCACAAGTGGACAAAATTAAAATTAACTTATAAGGATCTGATGAGTATTTTGGTCAATAATTTTGACCAAACGAAGTTGATAGGCTAGTTAACCTATTAGACTCGGGTCATGATAGTTAGTATCAGAACCGACCTAATATTTTTAAATTATTTATTCATAACTCATATGCTTAAATGATATGCATTTTTCTTTAAGCTTTCGTGGTTTAGTAAATTGCTGATCAAATTGTAGCAGAAAAAAACCGTTTTAACTGCATTAAGATTTTATGAAAGAAACATAAAGGTTGAATAGTTAGACATTTTATGAAAGAACAATAAAAGTTGAATAGTTAAACTACTCCACTCCCAGAATGTTAGTTATATAGCCAAGCTATCATACGACTTAGGTTAATAAACCATTGTTAGGACTTAAAAGAGCCTAATTCATGCAAAGACATTGGCTTCTGTTCTGCAAGCCAACAATGTACTTTTGCCAACTTATGTACACGCTGCATAAAACATTAATAGATAACAGTAGGCATGTGAATGTCCACTTGATTTGCTTGGACATGTCACATAATAATAACACAGCAATCAGTGGAATGCATATGGCAAGTTTGTGATGAACTGAGGCTAGCCTACGGGTCATAACGATCCTTGATAAGCCATTCATAATCTTTAACAATAAGTTTTGTTCCTTGACTATTTCTTCCCCAGGACATTATTCTTGATTCTTGGTTTTCCTTTCTTGGTCTTTCCAGTGTCTCAATATGTTTACAGGCATTGATTCTGTGCAACCAACCACCTAAATGAGTAACCCTGAGTCAATTGCTGGTTAGAAGACCTACTTGATATCGATCACTTCGACTTTAGAATACATTACTAAAATGGGTCACACTTGTGCTAGCCCCTTTTAGGTGATTAATAGATAACAATGATAAGCTTTTTCCTCTCAAAATTCTGGGAAAATGTTTACAGGATCAGTAATAAAATATTTTTTGAATGTTTTCATTTGTATCTTCTTTTTTGTTTAAGGTCTCTCAAAGATCAGACTTTCATATCGTGTAATATTGAAGAAGCTCCAACATATGCTGATAAAGAATATGATTTTTAACTACTTATCCTTTGTACATTCATCAAACCAATGTATAGCTTTCCCATTACAATCTCATATGTAGCTACATAAACAGGAGCAAACAACAAGACATTATCGAGATACTTGGCGCTATATATGCTGCTGTTTTCTTCCTTGGGGCCACCAATGCCATCATTGTGCAGCCTATTGTGGGCATCGAGAGGACTGTCTTTTACCGTGAAAGAGCAGCAGGGATGTACTCAGCCCTGGCCTATGCATTTGCTCAAGTAAGCCAAATCTTTCAATTTTTTTGTTTTTCCCTAATGATCTAGACATTGTTGCTTGTTATACTTCATGCATTCTTTATGCATGAACACCATTTATGCTTTCTCATTAAAAGTAAATTTACATAGCTATCGAGCACAGGTATGGATCCAGAATACCGATATGACATGATAGAGATAAGAGAATAACATGGTATGGCATGAGTAAAGCAATAAACAAATATGCTTACAAGTATAAATTGCCTATATGACAAGGTTTAGTCTTAGAAGAGCCAGTTAGTTATTTATAATGACACTGGCATCCATAACCTATTCATCATGACAATATTATTTTACAAAATAATATTTCGAGGTTGTAGAGAAGATAGCAAGAAGTCCATTTCTATGATTAAAAAATCAAAGTTTTACCAAAAAATGTTACCTAAGTATATTATGGTATCCAGAGATTTTTCTAGTAGTTTGAAGTATGTAAGTACGTCCCGCAATTATCATATCCAATATGTGTCTTATGCAGAATCGCAGATACTGTACAGATACAGTGAACAATTTGAAAGTATCCATGCTTTATATAAGTAGAAGGAAAATGGGAAACAAAAGATAGAAGGGCAAATGGAAAATACAGATATCTGTCATACAAATACATACACGAAATCCATGCGCACCACATTTCTTTTGTTGTTGGAATATTTGTAGTTTACTTGCAGAATAGAAATTGTCTGTTCTATAGTCAAAACAGCCATCTCATCCAAGAGCATTAACAAAACCATCCAAATGGGTGAACCAGAATACATTAATTTTTGAAATGTAGTAGAATTATGTTGCAAAAATCTTTGGATATGTCATCCAAATGGTATGCTGCATGAACAATGAACATATTGCTCCTTTTCTTTCCTGCACATTGTCACTTTGTCTTCAAGATCATTTTCTTAATTTGAAGGATTAACCCTTTTGAATTACCTTTTTACAACATTTCATTTTGTTTTAAGTCAGCCTTGTATAAATGCTAATAAATTGGCAGAGCCACCATTTTCAGCAGTTCCCTATTTTATGTGTGCGCACAAAATTCCATCTAGTAACTTACAGAATTATGAAATCCATAAGCCTAAATGATACTTAGACTATGGAAAAAAGAACAGTTCAGTTAGCTGTTTATCTATGTTAACTTTCTCAGCACAACAAAGAAAAAACAAAAGCTGATAATGTTAGACAAAGTGATAGGTTATAGCCATATGTGTTTGTGGTTCAACATAATTACCTAATAATTGAGTGCAATCAATTAGTCCTCTAACCGAATGGTAGACCTCCCAGGTTAGCAGTTTGTAGCATGAATGGCTCCATTAAAGTCTCTCGACCCATTTCATACGAGTGGTTGTTTACCAATTTGCATCAGTAGGCAGAGTTATAGTAAGTTAAGTCTTGAGCATCATTTTGAAATTGATTTAAACTTTAATCACTCTGTGGGCATTATATGGAAACTAACTGTCGAAGTCACAATCTATGTATTTCTGGTCAAGATTTGCAAATTCGTGTACCGATATTGTACTGGTGTACCAAATGTTGGTATGTCAGCAGGTATTGAGCTTCAAAAAAACCTAAAAAATAAAATATGAAATATGAAAGTTGATCAATACAAAGCTTATATCATTTTGTATTGGGTGGTATGATCATGAACCGGATGGTACCGACCTAATACTTGGTGGTATAGGGTTTGTACCGCTCGATACAAGTCTAGTACTAGGCATACCATATGTACCGTAACCTGTGAGACCGGACGATCGGTAAATAACGTTCGTACCAAACCATACTGGGTGGCCTTGCAAACCTTGCTTCCAATGAAACCCTATCGAGAGGAAGTTCTCTCGACGATCTCATTTGGTCACCTTGTTCATGACAATTGAATGTTTCAGAACAAGTTTTACAAAGGATGGATGTTTCCTGACTCTTTATGTTGCAGTTGCTTCAGAGAAGGAAATTAAATATCTGGAATTCACAAAAGACACCCAGATTCGATTAAATAAACTTGCAACATAAATTAAGATGTCTTTTTTTTTTTCTGCATATTTGTCAGAATTGCTTTGGTACTTGGCATCTTACTACATGCCTCCTAATATCTACTTAGCCAGACTAAATTTATCACTTGCATAAAAGAACATGAACGATTATCTACAAACAGTTGTTGTCCTAATCCTTTTAGAACAATTGTGATATCTTCAACAACAGCCAAATTAGCATATGTTTTTGCATGTGCAGGTGAGCATCGAGCTGATATACATACTACCAATGGGGCTTCTTTATAGCCTGCTACTTTTCCCAATGATTGGCTTTAGCTGGCGCGCCGACGCCTTCCTTTGGTTCTTCTTCTTCATCGTAATCTGCTTTGTTTACTTTGTTCTGTACGGCATGATGGTCATAGCACTCACACCCAACCACTATATTGCCAGTATCCTATCTAGTTTCTTTTACAACTTCTGGAACTTGTTCGCGGGATTCGTGATAGCGCGACCGGTATGTGATCACCTGACCGAGATGCATGATGATTCCTGGACAATCCTCCTCTCGAAATGCTGATGTTATCTCGATTGCGCATTTTGCAGCTGATTCCTGTCTGGTGGAGGTGGTACTACTGGGGTGATCCCGTATCATGGACGAGTTATGGCATTGTGGCATCGCAACTGGGGACGAGGGAGGACTTGATTGCCATTCCTGGAGCAGGTAGTCTTACGGTGAAGCAATTCTTGAAAGACAACCTGGGTTTCCAGCACAGCTTCCTGGGTTGTGTGGCTCTCGCTCATTTGGGTTTTGTCCTACTCTTCCTCTTGATCTTTGTCTATTCAATCAAATACCTCAACTTCCAAAAGAGATAGCCAAAACTTCTGCCTGTGGTACAACTTTTCCACAGACAAGAAAGAAATGGTGTGATCATAATTCTAGGTTTTCTCTTGCAACGATTTGCGGTTATTATGACTATTTTGCATATGTGGATGCTGCAAATTTTACCAATTCATCAGCAAAAAGGTAACTGACCTATGCATTATGTTGTTACTCATGCAGTATCTGCTGAATTCAGATGGTGTAAAAATACTTGGGGTGATTTATAATTTTATACTATTTAAAAATGAAAAGTACTTGGCTTTTGCCTTGACAGTTACTGAGTTTGTGATTGCTTCAGAAACTTGTATCAAATATTTGGGTGATTTAGACTGATCAAAAATGAAGAATTGCCACACAAACAAGCACATGGAGTTCTTAGCAAAAGAGATTCTAGAGTCTTGATTCTATCATACAAGAGAAAGAAATTACATCTACAACTGTGGGTGCCATGTTTTCAGTGTCTTCCATGTGAATGAATCCTTGTGGAATCAAACAGAAGAAAACCATGACTACACTGAATGCAGAGGCTACAAGCTCAATAGGTGAACATGTAATTAGAATTTAGTTATCAGGAGTGACTTCAACCTGGCTTGCAGTGACCTTTTATGCTGAAACAGCAAACCATGAGCAACAACATTATTGGGCTCTATACATGTAAGTTAAGTCCAAGTGAAACTTTAGAAACTACACATTGTAGAGTACTTGCAGAAATAAAGAGTACAGAAAACCACACTGTAGAACTGTAAAGAGTAAGTTAAGTACAAGTGAAACTTTAGAAACTACACATTATAGAGTACTTGCAGAAATAAAGAGTACAGAAAACCACACTGTAGAACTGTAAAGAGTAAGTTAAGTACAAGTGAAACTTTAGAAACTACACATTATAGAGTACTTGCAGAAATAAAGAGTACAGAAAACCACACTGTAGAACTGTAAAGAGTAAGTTAAGTACAAGTGAAACTTTAGAAACTACACATTATAGAGTACTTGCAGAAATAAAGAGTACAGAAAACCACACTGTAGAACTGTAAAGAGTACAGAATAACCACCAACATCCACTAACCTGAATAAACACTCAAGAGGATGAACCTTAATTGCATGCAAACCACAACTCTCAAGAGGATACCATATGCTACGGTGAACCCGAAGAGCAGAGATCAGTCTGGTGCAGTCTTAGCTTTCATAGCCAAGTTTTAGGAAATGAAATCAGGTAATACTAGTTTCTCATGGGCTAATGCCACTGGTCTCAGATACCGAACCGTTTGGCTTGTGCAAGACGCTCGTCGGTGAGTGTGTCGAGGCTGAAGAACGGAGCGCTTCAGCGAGCGGACCACCCATGGAGGCCTCCCCATGGTGACCCCATCCTGACCAGTTGTTACTAGAACAGACCAGCTGCCCATCAGCGCCGTCATTGTTGCTCGTTTGTCTGGGCTTCTTAGCATCGTTGCCTGTGGAAAGTTTCAGGGAGAAGTCCGACGACAGGTTCCCAGGGATTGAGATAGAGAGGTGGGTGGCCGAAGCTGGATGGCTGGTATAGTTAACTGTGTCATTGGCCTCTTGCTGGGATTTTGGCCATTCATCAAAGAATTTCTGCAGCACATAGCCTTCGGCTTTGTTGTCTCGATGCTCCCGAAGGCAGAAGTTTGAACGATCGCTTTGGAAGCTCCTTTCAACTGTGTTGCTGTCTGAATCTCTATAAGAACAACATTACCAGAATCAAACTTTATTGTCTGAAGAAAAAAAAAATGCAAGAAAAATCATTCTACAGAACGAAATTGGTGTTCAATACAGAAAGGAGGATGACACAGCAACCACCTACCGACGGAACCAATCGTTTCCATCAACCACCTTGCAGGAAGAAGAGGGATGATTCTTGATCAAATCGATAAAACACTTTTGTTAGATGCTATCTGCCTAAATTCACTCGAGGATAGAATAGGAGAAGAAAATTCAATCTTCGCAAACGATCCTGATTATCCATAATATGATCTTCGCATTTAAAAATCTTAAAAAGGGTTGAGGTAATGGTCAATAAAATGTGGTGAGTTTCAAGACAATCCCTCATGCTTTACTTTAGCTGCTCTGCGTCTGGAAACTGTGTTAGCGATTCAAAACGGTTTCAATATTGTAAAGCGATTTGAGTTTTATTTTTTGATTTGTGTACTGATGATTCAGATGACAACCCGAGGATCGACTGCTTCGAAGCATTTGGTTCGAAGGGATCGATAGGATATTTCGAAGAGTCTCAGACGAGTTTCTCTTCGGTTAGCTTTTAGCTGCCTTCTCGTTTTCCTTGAAGCATATTTCCTTTATTCGAGCACAAAGAGGATTCATATGCGCTATTCAGCAACAATTTCTTAAAGAACATATGCATGTCTGAGCAAATCAGCCTCATTTTCGACGATCTATAGTTGTTTAATCTGCCATTGTTGCAGATGTTAAATTCTACTGTTAGCATGTCTTCTTCTCCCTCTTAATAATAAACTAAGATGATTTTGAATGCAGATTTAAATTATCAGAAACGAAAGAAATGAAGTAGTATTGCTGGCCTACGGCAGAGGCATGCGGTGCTCAAAATGTGATACAGCTTTCAAGTAAAAGAAGCAGAAGCTACCTCTGATCCAGAGGAAGGATGTCGAGCGTAGGCAATGACGGAGACGGATCGAAATGGTTCGCTCGGGGCAAGCCTGCAGGCGAGGAAAGGGCAGCTTTGAAGCCATTGGTGGAAGTCGGCGTGGGGATTTCCACATGCTTTCTTGAACGGTTTCGGCCGCGGTGGACATGACGCTCACAGTACTTTTGGCCGACCACAACCTCTCTCGAGCATCTCCACTTCTTTCCGTCTGTTCTCCTGCATCTCCCGGGCTCAGGGTCGACGACCCACCTCCCCCAATACCCTGTCTGCAACCCTGGAAAACATACATGACATAGATAGATAGATAGATAGATAGATCGATTGATTAAAGAATGGAACAACGAGTTCTGTGACAAGTGAAAACATGTCAGGAGCTGCGAAGTAACAGAGAGAGAGATGTTGGACACTAGCTAGATCATGCAATGGTTCGATGGAAGACCTCACCCTATGTCGAGGACAAGCAAACGAAGTAGTGCATAACTAGCGTAGGGAGGGAGAAAGAGAGAGATAGAGGAGTTACAAGATGGCTGGAGCTGGCGGTAAAGCTCAGGGTGGTGAGAGAATGGGGATGCGCCGAGAAGGCTCGTTTTGATGGGCAGAACAAGTTCGAGAGGAACAGAAACCCCAGCGATCATGTACTTGTAGATCAAAGCTTGCAGCTCCAGTTCCTGCCACTGTGCCAACGTGAAATAACCTATCCCTGCAATCGAAAGGAGAAACGAGGGAGAGACCGACCAAGAACACTCGGGAGCTAGAAATCATAAAGAGAGGATTACTAGGGAATGGAGAGAGCGTGTCGTCGAGGCTGCTGTTGTGCTCAGGTCCAAGCAGACTGATAGCAGAGGCAGGTGGTGACTGCTGGTGATCCAAGAACTGGAGCTTGGGGAGCCCTGCAGAAGGCTGACGGTCTGACTGCAGCCGGCCTCGCCATTGATGGGAGTCCATGAAGACACAACCGAGAAGTCAGGAGGAAGGAAATGGATCTGCTTCCACCACCACTCTGTTGTATCTTCGGTGGTTGGACTTTATACGGCTCCTTTTTGCTTGATTTGGTGGAAGGTTATGAGAGGGTTCGGGAGGTAGTTTTGCTGCAACAACAACAATGGAGAGGAGGATCTGTCGCTTCAGAAGAGGTCTGTGATAGATCTGCTGCCTCTTTCATGGAAAGCAAAGTTACCTTAACTCCGCTCACGCTGTAAAACACACACCACTGCTGCTTCTGCTGCTGCTGCTCTGAAAAGAGCTGTCTCACATGGGAGTTAAAAGACGAGGACAGGAAGACAGACAAATACTACATGGAAGGGGTGGTGGGGGGGAAGATGGATGGGATGGGATTGGATGGAAGGATGGATGGATGGATGGACACATAGATACTTCTCCTTCCTGCCAACCTGTGGTTGCTTTGGAGGAGGGTGAGAGAGAGGAGGAGGAGCACAGGGATGTGTGTCTTTATGACAAAGGCAAAGCCTCGGGAGTCGAGAGGCTCGGAGGAGTGAGGAGCAAGCCAGGAGGTGGGCTGGCTGGCTGGCTGGCTGGTTGGCTGCCATGGCGCACGCAGTAAGTAGCTGGAGATGGAGAGGGGGGAGGGGTCTTCAATGATGGACCGGTCCCTGTCTCGGTCATGAGACTTCAAACTCTTCGCTCCGGGCTCCAACAGAGGGCATGACTCGAACAACTGATGCAGGTTTGGTTTTCTTCCCCCCTTTTTTTTTTTCTTTTCCTTTTCTTGTCCAAGCACAACTGTTTGACCTGCAGTAGTACATCGAGTGTCTTCTGCACTCCATTTCATACAAGACGATCATGTTCGGATGGTCCCCTGAAGGAGTTGGTAGGAGAGAGAGAGAGAGAGAGAGAGAGAGAGGATGATGGCTGCTTGCTTGCTTGTTGTATCGGATCAAGTAAACCCGGCAAAAGTCGCAGAGAGGCTGATATACGGATTTCTGTCTGCATGGTGTTGTACACCAGATGGGTCCGACAGCGAACCGAAGCGCAGCACCTGTCGAGGTGGGTTCAAGAATGGATGGAAACTTGGCGCCGAGGCGGAGGCGGAGGCGGTGGGTGGCTCGACCTTACTCACTCACGAGACGTGGAATCCACGGACAGCGTTCCTGCGGCTCTCGGCTGCTCTACTCTTCTCTTCCCAACGCCTCAATTATTAGTAAAGCGAGGTTGGATCCCCTGCTGCATTAACGCTTCTGCTCCTTTTTACTTACTTGTGCATGCGGATACCAACATAACACTTCTCTCTCGCTTATTATTAATCTTGGCGACCAAGGGAATTGCCCACTTTAAGACACCGACCGTCTGGGTAATGGATCACATGATGCGGCTGTTGTTGTCTCTGCAAGCTCTCATGTTGTTGTTGTTGTTGTTGTTGATGTACGAGGAAAGAAAGATATCACCGCTTGCAACCCAAGTTGTACTACGCCTTTTTTTGTCCCTCGAGTCCAGCGGGATCAGAACCGATAGCCCTGCTGTATATTAGAATGACGCGAGAGCGATCAATCAAATGGCTTCGTGGTAGAGGAACTCCACCCACCGCCTCATCTGCTGTGCACCTGCACGTATTTAAGATAGAGGCCGTTGTTTTCTTAGCGTTGGAGACAACCAAAAAAAAATAAAATAAAGGAGTATCAAACTGTAAAACAAAATGATAATAATAATAGAAAGGAGGCTTATACTACTAGTCTCTCTCTGTGTGTGTGTGGATATTGTACCACCGACTAGACGACGCAGCAAGTGAGGTGATAATGCGTGGACACTACCACTCGTCAGCAGCAGCAGCAGCAGCAGCAGCAGGTGGTGTCTGCGGTTCGATACAGAGGAAGGCATGGAGGAACGGTAGGAGGGGAAACATGACGACGAGACGGACCGACAGACATCCAAAAGCAACTCACCGAGAGGCCTGCCAAGTAGGCGAGGGAACTCTTGTTCTGCGGGACCCTCACATGCTATGCTGCTCCTTCCCCACCACCATCGATGATCGACACTTCTGGAGAGAGGGAGATGCTTCGAAAGGTGCCACAGCGTCTATCTCTCTCTCTCTCACTCTCACTCTCACTCTCACTGTGGGTGCCAAGAGACTTCTTTCGACTTTGGGGGTTTGTGAAGATCCCATCCACGTCCCAGCATCACTTGCACCCATTGGTTACTAGCTGATGTTGATTTGACACTTCTTCTATCTCTGTTTGTTATGCAGCGATTTTTGCACTCTGCTTCCGACCCAGGGACGGAAGGAATCCAGATGAACTAACTGCTCTCAGGGGTCCCCTGGTTTACAGGGGCAAACATACATATAGACAAGTACGATTCTTTTTATAATAAACACTTTTTAGGGATCCATCTGCGACTAACAAAAGCATGCATATAAAGGCAACAACACAAGAATTCAGGAAAAATAAAAATAATAATAATAATAAACTACGAAAAATTGTAAAAATACATAAAAAGCACGAATGTTTGATATCCTGCATGCAATAATAATTTGTGAATTTTCCGATAACAACTGTGAGATCATGGCAATACGGGCTGGCCAAAAGGATTAAAAACTTTCGACCACTAAATTATGATGTTTCATACTAACAACACACATTTGCTAGCCTTGTGACGTGCTTTCTGTGAAAAGATAAAAGGGACAAACTGCCATAAAAAAGATCACGAATTGACAACCATAGCCTTTTTTTTAGTCAGATCACGAATTCATTTTGCTATAAGCGCTTTCACCTTCGGAAAAGAGCCGCTCAGACTGATGATCCACACGGGCCATATTAGAACTAAAACACATAATCTGGACTTACAAGTAGCCAATACATTAATTAAATCTTATCCAAAATATGATCATAAAAATACATGTCCGGTAAATGATTTGGGTAGCATCGATAACTTAGAGATGAAAAAGGATTAAAATAGGAAAAAAAAAAAAAGGGGGTAATAAAGAATCCTTTCCATCTCACTGACTAATGTTCAAGAAATGATCAAGAAAAAATACAAGGGGATCTACTCCATGGATGGCTGGAGAAGTTACTGCTGGCAGCAAACCGGAGATATGACATGGATAGGTCGAGTGACACTCATCTGGATAGAAGCCTGAAGGTAGCACCACGAATCATACATAGATTAGTTCAGACTCATATAGCTATTTATGTTAAAAATTGCTCATTAAGTAATCTGAATCACCTTGTCTATGTGACAATCACAAAGTTACATTCCAATTCACGAGACTAAGCGTTTATACTCATCCAGAAGCTTGGGAATGTCATCCACACGCAACTGAAAGAATTTACACATCATATTAGCAACTGCCATAACTAATAACATCTGAATCCACAAGCTACCGAAAATGAAAATCGCAACATGTCACTAGTACAAAAGCATGACCTTGATCAAGTTTTGCCATGGCTAATCAGAACTTATTTATCCATTTTTAGGAAATCATTAAACTCAAGGCACTTCAACCCTTGCTGAAAGCTCAAGTCCTACATCGTATCTCATGCTTCTGTTCTCCTCAATATTTCATGCCCTCCTTTTAGACACTCTCAATCAATAATACATCTTCTGAATCCTTACAAGGGCACTCCTGTGTTTACATGAACTAAAACAAAATATCTTATTTCTGTAGTATCAGTGTCCGCATGCAATCTGACAAAAGCTCATTCATCCTATACAGGTACAGATAGTATCTTCTCATTAAAAGGCGACATTTCAGTGCCATAGTTTCAAATACTGGTTGGACCAGTGCAAATCAACTGGTATTCACTGGTCCAACAAGGAACCAGTATGGTCAGATTAGGTTTTTTTTTCTTCTTCAGTGGTACCAGGTTGTACATATCAGTATACTACCACCTAGTAGACTGGCGCCATAACAATCGGATAGCCTGTCAAAACTGGCATCGGAGTGGTATTTATATCCTTGAGCAATTCCACAAACAAAACTAGGAATTACGGTTAAGATGAAAATCATTTGGTAGGATTAATCTAAATTTCATGAAATGGTCAGAAGATTCAGTAGTTTACTAGTTTCTGGAGATTACTTTTAAATATCGGCATTCAGGAAAATAGAGTGAATCCGGCATTGGTGCCTTATATGCCACATAAATATGGAATAGAAAAAGGAGTTCCGATTATAGCGGCATCTGATTCTTAATGCATGATTAAAAATATACTGTGGCACAAGCAAAAATTGGACTACATGAGAAGTAACACCACAGAATTTGCAAGTGCAACAGTCTGCTATTTCAGAAGCCATCTAGCAAGATAATATGATTTTTTAAGTTAATTCCAGCACCGGTTACTGCATTCATACATTTGCCAATCAATTTATAAACAGTATCAAACTTGATAATTAGTTAGTGATCTAAGAGGAGCTTGTAGTAGTAAAAGAGTGGTAGAAACATTTAAAAATACATCAAATCAAACAGCTAACAAAACCAATAAATAAAAACAAATTTGGCAGTTATACCAAAAAAGGATTAAATGGATAAAATCTCAATAAATGCATTACTAGAAACAATATATTCCCACATCAGTCCCTAAGATATCCATTACTATGCATTGGTGACTGCTTCAAGAAAAGAGAATTCAAATGCAAATGGCAGTAGAAGAAAGAGGAATGAACCTATACCTGGGAAGCACTTTTCAAATGGAAATAACGGTGAACCTTTTGTCTGGTGAGATTGGATATGGTGGATGGCCCATCAGATCTAAGATTTCCTCTGCAGAAGTTCAGTTGCAAGAAACCGTCAAAAAATCACTGAGTTAAAGCAATTGAAGAGATGGTGACAACAAATTAGCTTTCAGAAGTTCTACTAGTGTTGGGTTACAATATCATAACCTCACGGAGAATCTTCTCAACAGAATTTACAAAGATATAAGCAAAGTAGCAATCCTCCAAATCTAGGTCAACAAATATAAAAAACAGTAAATCTGGCAATCAATGGTCTTGGTTGTTAGAGAACTTAAAAGTGTAAAAGAAAAAGCATCTGAGTACTAGATCCAGATTTAGAGTTAAAGAATAAACAAAACTAAGAAGAAAGCAAAATAGCAGCAATATGTATACAGTATAATGAAATATCTGATAAGAAGCTAAAAGTTTCTGTACTCAGCCATATCTTATATCACTTGAACATATAAAAATTCTAAATACTGCCGATTGGTCAGAGACCAGACAACCTACATTGGTAAATTCACTATCCTTGTGTTTAGCCTAAAAGGAAAAGAAACAATATATCCTTGCTAAAGGAACACAGAGAAACAGGTAATCAAGAAAAAACTTACAGGTGATGAATTATAAGACGTTGATAATCACGCAGCAATGGCCCTAGCTCTTGCAGCTGGATTGAACTTGCGCTTGATTTTTTCCAACGGTCACGGAGGGCCTGATTTTCCAAACTAGTAACTTAATCCCACACACATAAAAGGATGAAAATAAAAATTCACCTAATAAAGCTAAAAATCACCTGAATGCATGCTAAATGATCCCTGGTAGGCAATGATTCTCCAGCCAGCCTTGATGATAATTCAAACAGTTCTTTGTCATCTACTTCATCAACAAGATTTACCTAACTTTTAGAAGAACAAATTAAAATGCTGACTCTCCACCTAACCTAAACTAGAAGTCCTTTATCATATAGTTCATTAATATTATGTACCTGGAAGTTAGAAGAAGAAATCATGATTCCTAACCTCTTTTGTAACTCAACTAATGGAGATTGTTCGTACTGGTTTTCCTGCAAAAGATCAAAAGCATTGCATAGTTTTGCAGTAACATAAGATTGCAGTGTCTTCCAAGATTTAATTAATTTTTTAAAGTACAAAAAAACTAAACAACACTTCATGAAGCACAAAAATAAACAAGATGCTTCAACACTGGTCGTTTGTGTTGCAAGATTCATATTACCTTCAATGATGACTCAGCTAAACCATCTGACACTGTGACAGATTCAGGAGGTGCACTTGGTATGGAGGGGAATCGCTTTGCAATAGGATCATCTACAGAAAGAAGCAAATAGAAGTGAGTGTAATAACTCTTACACCTACAAAGTTGTCCTTTCAACTTGAGAAAAACATTTACAAGTAGAAACGGTTTATTGTCACTTGAAAAAAAAAAAAAAAACTGTTGATCCACATTCAGATAGTAATACCTTCTGGGACAAGCCACCATAAATCACCAAATGTGGTTTTTCCATCAAATCCACCAAATAAGAGATAACGAGAACCTATAGAAGTCATAGAATGATATGCACGAGCTGCAGGAGGATCATTGCTAGTGGCCAGGCGCTTCCACTGAACAGAGACTGTTAACAGTAGAATTATATTACAAGATGCATTAAAACTTAAAAGACCATCAAGCATCCATGTTAGAGGTACATGGAATTAATATATAGATATCTGCAGGTCTGCAAATTAAATTCATGTGATTATGGTCTTAAATAGCCAGGAATAATATGCACCATGAAAAAGGCTTAAAAGAGAAAGTGAAGAGACGAAGCTATCTGAATTGAGGGTACAGCTTGATTGCCTAGCTCCAAAAACATAACTTTCTGAAACCTAAAGAGTGGATAGATGTTCTGAACAACAGTTTAAAATCCATTGAGACACCACAACCAGAAATTATACGGACAAGGGCCAGGAGGGAAAAAAGATGTTATCACAGTAAAATAACAGCTAATTGCACCTTCTCTGTTACATCATGATGAACATATGTACTGAAATCAAAACATCCCATGTGAAATAAAAGCTAAACAACATACTGCCCTTGCAAAACAATGATATTTCTTAAATCAGAGTGTTCCAACATACATGCATACCTCTGTCCAAAATGATGCAGTCATTGTGATAGATGTCATATCGACTCAGCCAACCTCCAGTACCATGCCCACCAAACAATAACAGCTGAGTACATAATACTCTTTATCAATATGAGGAAGTTGGATAATAAGAATATAAGAAATTATAAGTATCATCTGTCAAACCTCAGACAAGCAAGAAAGGGATCTAGAAATCACTAAAAGCAAAGATTCAAGCCATCTAAACTCAAGCAGACAAAACAAAGAAATGGGTCTAGAAGTCATTACCTAATTTCACTAAAAACTGTAGTTATTTGTTAGAAAAGAACTGTAGTTACTTAATGGCAAGAGAAATACTGCACAAGGTCTTCTATCATTTGTTTTATTTTCTCCATATTTCCTGTTTCTAGGTTGAATTATGTGAAATAAGTTTCTTTATATTTTCTATTTCTGGATTAAATTATGTGAAATAAGTATAACCACCACAAAGAATCAATACCAGTAATTAGCGTTGAATTAATAGACACTGAAAATATGAATAAGCCTTAAAAGCTTGTGGGAGTGGTGTGCTGCAAAAGAAATGCTCAGAAATTTTATAGCATTGTGAATTAAGATCTTGGAAATACGAAAGAACTAAATGCTTACCATGAGAGAAAAGGCATCATTGAAAGAAATGTCAAGAATTTTGTTGTGTTACAATTAAGATTCTACCAAATTATTTAGCAAAAAAATATCATACAAAATACTCCATGGACAAACTTTTCACTTGTCATTTCATCTTCATGTCTTTCTAACATACTCTATCTGAATCTTAGCATCTCGGCATCAACAGAAAGTATATCACTATAAGAAAAACAAGTACTTAATTTGGAATATGCCAGCTTATTTTAGTAGTCACAAGACAGTGACATCTTTCAACAAAAATCACAAACTCGAGCTAAGAAACAGCAAGTTTAAAATAGAGGACTTTATATTTGTCGACCTTATGTTTATTAAAATTTTCTTTATGCCGAGTGTTTGACAATTAATATGATGAACAACCTGAGGACTATCTAAAACATGTGCCATGTATTCCTGTGAGTTCATTGTGCTACTTATGAGCACCATGTTACGCACAACAGGTGTACACAGTTTATCATGCACCAAATCCATGCATTATGGTACATAGCATATGTTGTATGGCAGTACATGAGCACCACTAGTCCTTACCTGTGATCAGACATAAATGCATTAAACTTATACTGTTAGTGCATTCATAGGGTGTGGCCAACATGCAAGCTCCACATGTTTAATTTGTAGGCAGCGGCTATGTGAAGTCCAGGAAGCTATATCAAGTTTAGCTTCTTAAATGATTTTTCAAAAAAAATTGCCCATAGTAAGGATATCACAAGGTTGTCGAGCAACAACATGCATATTCTGTGTAGATACATATCAGGAGGTGCAAATACTGCATAAAAATTTGGATGCAGATCTTGTGATATGGTAGGGACTTAGGGGCTTTCAAACCACCAT
This sequence comes from Musa itinerans, assembly GCA_001649415.1. Lineage (NCBI taxonomy): Eukaryota > Viridiplantae > Streptophyta > Magnoliopsida > Zingiberales > Musaceae > Musa > Musa itinerans. The sequence continues at coordinate 43,657 of LVTN01000049.1, read as the reverse complement.
TCATTTGCATGCAGATATAAAGGCCCTAATTAACACATATTACTTGATTGGATATCCCTCTCTTTGCCCTATAAGTGAAACATGGAAGGCCAGACAAAAGATGTTTGAAGTTACACAAATCTAAGCTAGCATCTCAACTGCAGCCCACACATCACCATCCGTAATGAATACATATCAATTAGCAACAAAAGAGAATATAGGTGAGAAGCATGAAAAAGAGCATCTAGAATTTATTATACATAGTGCCCTCCTGAAGTAACTGTATGTCCACATCTTGGAGAAGGATTTTGTCCCGGAAGTTTTAATTGGGTCCATCCTGGTGTCTCATTCTCTTCAACAATGAAAATGGAACATGAACCCAGTTAGAGGAGAAATTTCAAAATCAATCAATATAAAAATAACTCAAAGTTTGTCACGGATACTAACATATACATCATTAACATACATAAGCTTGATTAGGTAATCAAGAAAACAGTGTGTTGACGTCAGTACTAGATGTCAGACACAGCCATGTTGCATCATGAAATTATCGTAAAACACACATTTCTACTACATATATTTGTGAAAAAGGTCTCCCATAGATACTAAACCACATGTATACGAAATTATGATACATTTTATATAACCAACTTAAACAACCGATTTAAGCCCTTATCTGTAGAATACTAAATCATACATCAAACAAGTTGGTAATCAAGCTTAGGGAATGTGTCTAACATAGCGACAAGGCCAAAAGCAATAACAGGTAAAATTTGTAAGCAGTACAGGCAGACATTAAAGTAAAAAAATCACTTAGCATCTTAATGTACACAAATTATGACAGAAAATTGAAATGATGCTAGAGAACTCAATAGAACTAGCCTGATGTAACAGCCTGATATGACTTATAGCAGATGTTAAATACTTTGCCATAATATATTTTTTGCCTGCAAATTATTTGTCCATCTATTCCCTTACTACTTTGAAATTAGATAACATATTTAACCATTTTTCAGTAGTCAGAAATATGTTGCAAACTGTAATCAAATGTGTTTCAGGGAGCGATAAACTTTTGTATAAATGTTCCACAAACTCATATAGCACAAACTGAGCTGAACTTGTCAAAAATGTGATGAAATGGTAAACGTGCAAAAGTCAAGCTTGACATTCTTTAGGCAATAACAGTGATTGAAAAAGATGCTCGAGCGCTCGCCTAGGCGCTCGGGCGAGGCGAGACCCGAGCGCCTCGCTAATCTCCCAGGCGGCGCGCTTCAAACAGGCGCCGCCTGGGCGCTCGCCCGAGCCCAGGTGCTGGGTGCTTCGAGCGAGCACCTGGGTAAACCAAGGCGACCGAACCAGGATTTTAGGTCTGGTTCGGTTGGTTAGTTGGTTTAATCGAACCAACTAAACCGATATAACACTTACCCAACCCTAACCCGCTGCCGCTGCCATTGCCGCCCCTTACCCAACCCTAACCCGCTGTCGTTGCCGCTCCCGATCCCGATCCCGATCTCGCTGCTCGCCGCTGTCGCTGCTCGCAAATGTTGCCGTTATCGCCGATGTCGCTGCTCGCAAACGCTGCCTCTGTCGCCGCTCGCGCCTCCCGCTGCTCGCCGCTCCTGCTCCCGCTGCCGCTGCTCGCAAATGCTATCGCTCGCGCCTCTCGCTGCTTGCTGTCGCTTCTCCTTCTGTATACTGTTAACAGTATACTAATAATAGTATTTATATTTATTAGATTAATAATATATTTATTTTAATTTTAATACTATTAATTTTCTTAATTTAATAATATATTTTTATTTAAAATTTTAAATAATTATATTTATTAATTATATTATATATTTTTATATTTTAGCGCCTCGCTTCGCTCGGGCGAGCACTTGGGCGAGCGCCTAGTGCCTCGAGCGTTTTTTGACCTTAGCGCCTTTTGGCGCCTAGTGCTTTTTAAATCACTGAGCAATAACAAAAAGAGTTTCATTCTGATAACTGGAGTCTCAACACAATAAATTGGATAAATCCTAAGGAAGAACGAGAGTTAGGGATCAGTGAAATGCAACTATGCCAGAACAAAAATGAAAAGGATACAATCAATTTACCAACAAATAGATAAATTTAGAGGTTAATATAAAAAATCTAGCAAAGTCATTGTGCATCACAAGGAATAAATGGCTCTGTGCTCAACAAATAGTACCCTACTAGTTGCTCATAATGATTAACAAGCTATCATGACAACCCTGACGTGAAAACAGTCCTGCTAACATAATCAATTTGAACCATATACCCTAAAATGATTAAACAGTAGATTCATCTTACACTATACAACAACAAGAAGTCATAATGTCCCAACTTTTTGGAGTTGGATAAGTGGATCTTTTGCAGTCACTAAGTTCTAAAACGCAGCATCTAAATCTTTATTTATAGTTACTACTATAGTGGCCTACCTCTACCTCTCCTTGTACCACTAATACTAGTTGTCTCACCTAGGGACCCTAACAACATCACAACAAAAAAACAAGTTTTCTCTTCCTGATTCTTTTCACTCTCAATATGTTCAACCTAATGTCTCGACACCAAGGGATCCTAACAACATGATCACATACCAAGTAGAAAAATTTGTGATGGCATGAAATAGAGGATCGATGGATCAAGCCATGTCCATATTGGACCAAGATACAAGCCGCTAATAGCTATCACATAGTCATCTGAATCAAAAAATATGTCATACATATAATTTAACATCACAAAATTACCCATTTAACAAATAGGATACGTCTCACTAGTCCCAAGATGTGATCATTGTAATAGACGTGACATTCTTGTGTTACAAGATATGCTCAACAGGGTAAGTAACCTGCTAGATGAACAATGCTTTATCTATGGCCTTGTTGCATGCTTACACAATATTTTACATAATAATGTTTGTGTCTGATCCAAGACCCATCTATCTAACATGATTAGAAGTAAATACCAAGACTAGCCTAAAGTAGGCTTTCCATATAAACTTCAAGCCCATCTTTTAGGCAGGTTTATGTCTTTGTGCATCTATTCATGCCATCAAAGCCAGATAACTTGATGTAAAATTTGATGATTCATGGCTGTATTAGGGATTCCCAACCCTGATTTTAAGGTACATGTTTAAAACAATGATGGCAAGGATGCCATCACTGTAAACAAGACTGTATTCTCACTGTTCAGGGTTAACTGCAAATACCCACAGTGCAACTTAGTTAAGGAAAAAGTTTTCACAATCTATGGCCATCATCTATTTACTGAACCCCTCCCCAACTTCCTCATTGTAATATAAATTGAATTGGCTCATGTTCTTTACTGATGCATTTAAGTCTTCTATAGAACTTAAAGTATATGTTCAATTATATAAGTAGTATCCAATTATCCAAAGGAGAAAGTTTCAAGAAGCTTAAGGAGAAAATTGCACTGCAGTATGATGAAAACCATAGGCCGAACTTACCTCGTAAAGGACAACCTAAGCAAACATGGAATATTCATGTAACATATACCTAGTTGACAATTCTTTTACAGATTAAAAATCAAAACATGCAGTAATTATGTCGAGTACACAATGCATCCATGTGAAATTTGTTTAAGTTTTTACAAAAAATAGGTTGCTGATGATATACCTTCATCAATAAGACCTTTCAAGGCCCACAAATCACTCAAAATAGGTCCACCACCTCCTGTCAAAGATGAGATAAGTAATCATGTCAATAATCATATGCAGAGGCCTAAAGGTTGCAAGTAGTATTAATTGGATTTACATAAACTGATAAAAGAAACATGATATATGAGATATATGATGCCTTTGTGTATGAAGGGTTTCCATATTCATCCATTAGATAAACTGCAAACTTCACTATCTTAAGGATATCTATAGTAAGTTCCACATATGCAAGTATACAAAAGCACACTGTAAAGACGCATCAGAAAACATAACTTCTCATTGTGCTTCAGAAAGGCCAGTGTGGTAAGAATTTCCAACTAAGTGGCAATAAATTAATGGAGCTTCCAAAAAAACATAAACTTTTGGTGACCTTTTTCCCTGAAAAAAAGAAAAATTTAAACAAGACTTCCTAGTTCCTACAAATTAAGCAGAAATTCTCTCTGATGCTTGAGTACTTAAGTTACAGTCGAGTTGTTCTCAGACCTGTGCAATAATTGCCAAAACCTTTCATAGTTGAAATGGTTCTCTCGAAAAGCTAATAGCAGAAGTCAATTTTAATACCATGAATAACTATAATATGGAACAAAAAATTTAAAATAACTCTCAATAAGTTATAAAACCATGTCAGTTAAAAATGCATGAAGTAATGATTTACCTCTTCCACCAAAAATTAACAATCGCTTCTCCACCATGGTGGCTGAGTGTCCACACCGAGGTTGTGGCACTGATCCAGTAATAGACAATTCCGTCCACTCAAGTGATACTTCGATATTAGAAGGCAAAAAGTTACATTTCAGAATAATTATAACTTTTAGATTTTGTTAAGCAAATAACACTTGAACAGCAGCAAAAAGATAAAGGAACGTAGGTACTTGTATCCAAGATATACACATCTGAAAGCCACTTTTTACCATCCCAACCGCCATACCTGCATTTAGTTTGTCATACAAGCTTAGTTAATTGGTCAACAAATCCGGCTAGCATCTAGCTACCAAAAATGCCTACATGACAATTTTTCGGTTTCCTATTGCTGAAGCAGCAGCAAACTCCCTTGGAGATGGTAAATCACCATAGCTAGTTAGTTCTGACCATTGCCATATATCTGGAAGGTAAATGTAGAAGTTAATTGTGAAAAAAAATAAAAAAGAACGAAAAAATGAAACAATATGTTTTGGAAATATACAAAATTTAAAATTTTATAACTGAAAAAAGAAACCTGGAAATGACCATATTTCTGCATGTAGAAGAAATAAACTCAACATTTACATTTTGCAACATATGGATCAGGTAACATGTATCAATAACTATATGTTAGCATGTAAAAGCCACTTTTAAAGTTGACAAGAGTATGACCTTATGTTCTTATAGAAAATATTCTGAATACTTGTAAAAGAAACAAATTACATGGAATCTAAAGCAACAATTGGACAAGCAAGCATTTTAAAGATGTGTGCTACACTGAATAGAGAACATCAGCTGAAGACCAGACCAGAAGAAATTTAATTAAAAGCATAAATTCTATCATCTAACGAATTGCTAATCTCAAGAAAAAGTGCTGATTTCATGGCAAGTCACAGCAAATTTGACAATAAATAATAATAAATTCCAGATGAATGGGCCTTTTAAAGAGCTTAAAGACCATTAAAAAAACAGTGTAAAAAGAGTCTACCTGTATCAAGCATCCAAAAATCACCCATTCTGGAAAGCAAATATATCCCATAATTAGATAATTTATAATTTATAATTTATAATTGAGATCATATCTACAAAAAATATAAGGAAAAAAATGCAAACCTTTTGCCACCAGAACGGCCCCCAAAGATGAACATGTTGCAGTCAATCGCAACAGCAACATGGAACGCTCTGGGACTGGGCCCTACTTGCTCATCAGAACCACTGCCAGGACACTCAGGAGTAAACCATAATCTATTTTCTGCAAAAAGATCGAGCAAATACAAGTTTACATTAATAGGAGTTTCTAATCACAGCTACATCATAAGTTAAGCCAGTGAAAATAGCCACATGGAGGAACACAAACAATATATATAGAATGAATCCCATCTTGTATGCAAATATATTAAAATGCAATGGAAGCAGAAACTATCTCAAAGGTAGGTCCTAGTAATCTCTGAATAGTTTCACCAAGTCTCTCAAAATCTAAAAGAATCACCAAAATGTAAGTCTGCTAATTATCCTTATGAATTATAATAATAAGATGATGAGATTGTAGTGACATGACAGAGAGGACTAAGCAAGGAATAAATTGCACTATTCTAAACTTGCAATCAGTTAAGAAAATTTTACGTGCAACATAAAAACAATATTCACCTTAATTATTAGTTACACAAACCGAAACGTTATGCAAATTATTATTTGTTCATCTACTAAGAAGAGGCTATTCGAAGGAATAAGATTTTGGATGGGGAAGAACATAGACCCAATTCCATCATAATATAAGCTCAATAAACCTTATACTATTTCCCTATCTATTCCTCAATAATTCGTCTCTTTCTGGCCAACACTTTTACTACTTCACCTTTACCTTCTCAATCCCCTCCCTCTCCATAAGATGTCTGCTCACTCTCCCCGTATCTCCCTCTTGATACGAGAGTGAGCTGGAGAGGGAAGGACTGGCAAGATCCGAGTTGTCGTTACAAATCAACGACCAAGATCAAGAATCTCAAAAGGCTTTTGTCCTAATTGAGCATGAAAAAGTGCAAAATTAGAACAGAGGAGACACAGAAATCTTTACGGGGGAGAAGGGCTAAGATACCAATATCATACACGGCGAAATCGTCCAAGAATCTTTTGTCGGCGAAGCCACCAAACACCACGACCTTCGATTTCCCAACGTTGACGGCCGTGTGACCGCTGCATCCACGAGAGCATGAGGAGACTCTCCGGCTCAGGGAGATCAACCGGAAATGAAGCGAAGAAGAAAGAAGAAATCGCACAAAAACAGCGAGAGAAAGAGAGGCAATCGATTACCTCCGAGCAAGGGGCGGATTCCCACCGAAATCGAAGGCGTCGGCTTTAACCCAGTGCATCGTCTCTCCGAGATTCAAGAACTCGGCCCCAACCTCGAAACCCCTTCAGATTTCAAAGATCTCGCCTGCGTTTAAGTATGAGCTTATGAGTCTGACGAATAGGCCAGGCGCAAATCGGGTTCGGTCCGGTTCAACTAAAGCTCACATCGAATCGAACCGTGGGGCTGCCAATTCTTATGCATATTTTTCTTATGAAATCAAGGGGAAAATAATAAACTATAAATGATATATGGCCACGATTTTATGGTAATCCGTCAAAATATTTACCAATTAAGTTAATCGATCCTTTTATTTTATATATTTTTTATTAATAACATAATTTTACTATAAATTTATCCAAAAAGGTCTATATTAATAACAAAAAAAACAAAATTGTAGATTCTAACTATTTAAGATAGACGATATTTATTTTTCTATAAATTAAAATTTAGATTATAATATCAAAATCCAATTAATCTTATAAAATTAAAATAATATCATTACTATATTCTTTGAGATAATAGTAATATGAGAAATTGATCAAATATATATATATATATGAACGATTTTTTAGAAAATATTTATATTATCCCCTCTTTTACTTTTTTTCCAAACAATACTCTAATTTAAAATACCCAAAATACCCCTTAAAAGTTTTTTCTTCAAAAAAATTTATTTATTTTTTAACTAGTTTTCAACTACTGCAGTGTTTTCAATTTCCTCATTTACAGTATTTTTTAATAATATTTATTAATATACTGAAAACATTATAAGCGTAATACAAAAATGCTACATGTGACACTATATCATGCATATTGTCATTGCTCATAGATAATTATAATTTTATAATTTTATATTTATAATTAATTTGATTAAAAGTATGAATTTATTTAGTTTATTTACCATTCTTTAGCTCAATAAACCTTATACTATTTCCCTATCTATTCCTCAATAATTCGTCTCTTTCTGGCCAACACTTTTACTACTTCACCTTTACCTTCTCAATCCCCTCCCTCTCCATAAGATGTCTGCTCACTCTCCCCGTATCTCCCTCTTGATACGAGAGTGAGCTGGAGAGGGAAGGACTGGCAAGATCCGAGTTGTCGTTACAAATCAACGACCAAGATCAAGAATCTCAAAAGGCTTTTGTCCTAATTGAGCATGAAAAAGTGCAAAATTAGAACAGAGGAGACACAGAAATCTTTACGGGGGAGAAGGGCTAAGATACCAATATCATACACGGCGAAATCGTCCAAGAATCTTTTGTCGGCGAAGCCACCAAACACCACGACCTTCGATTTCCCAACGTTGACGGCCGTGTGACCGCTGCATCCACGAGAGCATGAGGAGACTCTCCGGCTCAGGGAGATCAACCGGAAATGAAGCGAAGAAGAAAGAAGAAATCGCACAAAAACAGCGAGAGAAAGAGAGGCAATCGATTACCTCCGAGCAAGGGGCGGATTCCCACCGAAATCGAAGGCGTCGGCTTTAACCCAGTGCATCGTCTCTCCGAGATTCAAGAACTCGGCCCCAACCTCGAAACCCCTTCAGATTTCAAAGATCTCGCCTGCGTTTAAGTATGAGCTTATGAGTCTGACGAATAGGCCAGGCGCAAATCGGGTTCGGTCCGGTTCAACTAAAGCTCACATCGAATCGAACCGTGGGGCTGCCAATTCTTATGCATATTTTTCTTATGAAATCAAGGGGAAAATAATAAACTATAAATGATATATGGCCACGATTTTATGGTAATCCGTCAAAATATTTACCAATTAAGTTAATCGATCCTTTTATTTTATATATTTTTTATTAATAACATAATTTTACTATAAATTTATCCAAAAAGGTCTATATTAATAACAATAATAACAAAATTGTAGATTCTAACTATTTAAGATAGACGATATTTATTTTTCTATAAATTAAAAGTTAGATTATAATATCAAAATCCAATTAATCTTATAAAATTAAAATAATATCATTACTATATTCTTTGAGATAATAGTAATATGAGAAATTGATCAAATATATATATATATATGAACGATTTTTTAGAAAATATTTATATTATCCCCTCTTTTACTTTTTTTCCAAACAATACTCTAATTTAAAATACCCAAAATACCCCTTAAAAGTTTTTTCTTCAAAAAAATTTATTTATTTTTTAACTAGTTTTCAACTACTGCAGTGTTTTCAATTTCCTCATTTACAGTATTTTTTAATAATATTTATTAATATACTGAAAACATTATAAGCGTAATACAAAAATGCTACATGTGACACTATATCATGCATATTGTCATTGCTCATAGATAATTATAATTTTATAATTTTATATTTATAATTAATTTGATTAAAAGTATGAATTTATTTAGTTTATTTACCATTCTTTCAAATAAGCTATACAGTATTTTTATTATAGTTACTAAAACACTTTAACAAATCAAGAACATTATATACTGTTTAAAAAAATATAAAATAGAGGTATCGATCGGAAAATATCTAAAATTATAAATATTTTTTTTAAAAAATCAGATATATATATATATGATCAAATAAAAAAAATGCTGCATGTAATGCGAAAGCATTTATATGGACTAAACAAATTTAAGAGATGAGATAATTTATGATATTTCGATGTTTTTTTAACCGGCCGCACGTCGTTCCACCCACATCACCGCGGCCTCCTCGGGCTTCGCTCCCTGGTTTCGCCCTCGTCGACACGTGGAGACCTGCCATTGGCGCAGACATTACGTATGGTTCCGTCCTGGACCACTTCCCCCGATCCTTCCCCCGTCCTTCCGTACTCGCTCGCGCCTTCTTCTCTTTCGTGAACGACACGATCCGTCTCTCCCGCTCTCTCTCTCACTCGCTCGCCTGATCGCTTGCTGATTGGTGTTGAAGTCCGATGGACTTGCACGAGCTCCACGATCTCATCGCCGAGAGGAAGCCCAGATTCACATCCGTCTCCGACCTGCTCGCCAACCAGGCGCTTTTCATGGGCCAGCGCTACAGCTTCGCCCCCGCGGGCGGTCCTGAGCAGTACGGGATGCTCATGGCCGGCACCGGCAGCGAAGTTGGTCTTCCGCCACCGCCGGAAACGGAATGCTTTGAATTCTCTGGCGGTGGCGGGGGTGGTGGAGGCGAAGGGCGGTGGCCGAGACAGGAGACGCTGACGCTCTTGGAGGTGAGATCCCGGTTGGACTCCAGTTTCAGGGAAGCTGCCCGCAGGGGTCCACTGTGGGATGAGGTCTCCAGGTACACTACCAGCTTCTTTTGATGGTGGGTTGCATGAGGATACCTTTACCGAGTGGCGTTTCCATGAAACCTCGGGGTGTTTGTTCTATTTCCATTCTTGAGTTCCAAACTTGGGTTTTGTACTTGTACTATCTCCTGCTATGTTAAGGTTACCTTAGCAGAGCTATGTATATGGAGTTGAGGTCTCCTTGACTCGGATGTTACTATGATGGCAAGGTTTTGCTCAGCTACCGTATGTTAACCCATCTTCCACAAAGTGCAGGATCATGGCAGAGGAGCATGGATACCAAAGGAGTGGGAAGAAATGCAGAGAGAAGCTGGAGAACCTGTACAAGTACTACAAGAAGACCAAAGAAGAGAAGGCAGGGAGGCAGGATGGGAAGCACTACAGGTTCTCCCGGCAGTTGGAAGCCCTCTATGGAGAGAGTAGCAATATTGCCGCTACAGAGATCAATCAACGATGCTCTGATCATGCTACCAATGCAGCTGCCACTCTACCAGCTGCAGACCGAGGAGCCTGCAAGGATCCCAAGCTCTCTGGGAACATCAGCTTGTCGAGTTCCGGTGAGTGCAACGAGGCCTCGTCCACCGAGGAGGAGGGAGACGGGAGCACCGGAAGACTCATAAAGACGGGAGGAGAGAGTTGGAAGTCGAAGGCGGAGGAGTTCATTGGCGCACAGATCAAGAGGTTGACGGAGGCGCAGGCGACGTGGATGAACCAGATGCTGAAGACCCTGGAGCACATGGAACAGGCGAGGATCTCCCGGGAAGAAGACTGGAGAAGGCAAGAGGCAGCGCGGCTCGACCGAGAGCGCATCCTCCGGGCCGGCGAGCGCGCTTGGAGCGAGGCGCGCGACGCCGCGATCGTACAAGCTCTGGAGAAGATGAGCCGACGCGAGCTGAAGCCGCGACCGCGAGAGGAGACAAATGACAATATTTGGACCGACGACAACTCAATGGCTCCGCGATGGCCATCGCGTGAGGGTAGGAGGGGTGAAGGTGGCCTTGGGGAGGAGGTCCCGGCAGCCGTGGCGTGCGTGGGGTGTAGCAGTAGTAGTACGAAGAGGTGCAAGGAGAAGTGGGACGAGTGCTCGAGGACAGGCACGGTGACCAACAAGAGGCCCAGGAAGAGCGGGGCGATGGACGAGGACATCGAGGGATGCTGCAGCGGCTGGCCTGAGGACGGAAGGCAAGGATCAGATGTGGTGGGTCTCCAGCTCACCGATGCTAGGTGGTATTAGTGGGACGCGGACGTGAATTCGTGGTTGATAGCTCGGATATGATGCATTTGCGTCAACAATATGATGGGATAGGAAATCTTAAATTAGTGGAAAATTGAGGAATTGACTGACAAAATATGCTTACTCATAACGATCGTTTCAACTTTGAAATGATGACATGCAGCGACACAGGCGGCCGAAGGATGGAACCAACAAGGGCATGTTTGGACGAGCGAGGACACGCGGCAGTGATTGTTCATATGAGGCCAGGGTGAACACGCGCCACGGGCCCCAGCCCCATTTATGGCAATGCTCGCTGCAGCAGCCGCTGACCCAGGTGCATGCTCCCGGTACGGGGCGCTGCAGGGCTTGCGGAGAGCGAGCAGTCCTCGTGTCGAGATATGAGTCACACTAGCTTCTAGTTTCCAGCGTCAATTTAGCAATCTGCAGGAACTACTAGAACGCAGGAAACCAGTAATATAAATATATCAGGCAATGCATCCACAAGACACATAAAGCAGTCAGGTTCTTAACACACGAAACCTCAAAGTCTTTGCCTAGTGCAGCCTAAGGGACTCCCAAGCATCACGAGAAAGCGCAAGGAACACAACCTAACCAACACAGCATCCATACCTTAATATTAACGGAGGTCAGTATTTGTAGTCCTTCACATGGAGGCTCTCGGAAACGCCTTCTCCCTTGGCAGCATCTCCCTTGTACGCACCCAGAGTCGCCGCCGAGTTGGCCTTGCACCTCGAGAGGAAGGCGGCCCTTGCCTTCTCCACGTTCTCCTCTTTCCCAGCCCATGTCTTCAGCGTGCTCTGCTGCAGAGCGCGGCCGAACGAGAAAGAGAGCGACCAGGGTTTCTTCCCCTTCAGCTGGTTCATGGCATTCAGGTTCAGAGTCGCCTCCTCTTCGCTCTGTCCACCAGAGAGAAACACAATGGCCGGCACGGCCGCGGGGACGGTCCTCAGCAGGGCTCGCACGGTGTACTCTGCAACGACCTCCGGTGCCACCTTGGGTGCGTCTGAACCTGGAGTCACCATGTTGGGCTTCAACAGCGACCCTTCCAGAAGCACATGGTGATCATTTAGTGCTTTGTAGCAGGCAGCGAGCACCCTCTCTGTCACTTGGGCGCAACGATTGATATCATGAGGGCCGTCGACGAGGATCTCTGGCTCCACAATAGGAACCAGGCCATTCTCCTGACATATGATGGCATATCGAGCAAGACCATTTGCATTCTCATTGATCGCAAGCTGGGATGGCTCGTTAGGGGCAATCTTGAGGACAGCTCGCCACTTGGCAAAACGAGCACCTGCCTCGTAGTATTTGGCACAGCGCTTGCCGAGGTCATCGTGCCCTTGAGTGGTGGTCTCACCGTTGGTGCCAGCAAGTTCAACGGTGCCCTTGTCCACCTTGATGCCAGGGAGGACACCTCCTTCCTTCAGGACCTCGACAAATGGCTTTCCGTCAGCAGTCTTCTGGTACAAGGTCTCTTCAAAGAGAATCACACCGCTGAGGCACTGGAGGGCACCAGGGGTGCAGAAGAGAAGCTCACGTAGTGCTCGACGGTTGGCTTCGACATTTTCAACATTGATGCTGGCCAGACGCTTGCCAATTGTACCAGTCGATTCATCAGCTGCAAGAATTCCCTTTCCCGGCGTGCCAATGTAGGCAGCATTCTTGATGAGTTCATCTGCATAAAAACACGAGATGGACTTGATTAGACAGTAGTTAGGATCCACATGAGGTAAAAAGACACAAAAAAAATGACAAAAACTTGAAAAGAAGTCCTAGAGGGTGCCTCTCGATCAAGCAATAAAAGAAACAAATAAATGGTGATGCATTGCATATGAGTGTTCCAAAATCCTCAAATTACCTATTCATTCTATCAAATTTTCAGAACGGGCATCCTCAAATTACTTTCTAAAACTTGCTATCTTTGCTGGAATTTTCTGAATATTAGAATCAAATTCTACAAAAGAGTAAGCTATTGCCAAACAGGGTGTTCATAACGCACCAAGATATCACACTTCAAGAAGAAAAATGCGATCAACCAGCTAACTCAATTAAGGAAATAGAAATAATGAAATCAACAGACTGGCATTGTAGCTCTTAAAGTGGGAAGGGTCACTTTACAGTCAATCGTTGAGAAGCAGCTCATCTCATTGAATATATGATTACAAACTTCACCACTAACTCAGAAGGCAAGGATCATAGATGATAGGCACATTGAAAACTTCCAAGTGCAAATTTTGCCTTAACTATAAAGAAACTGCAACTTTTCACAGTCAACAGAGGTAATGACCACAGGATTTTCTTTGGATAATCCATAGAGGAAAATTCTCAAAGGCTATAACCCAGGTATCATATTTTGATCCGTAAAACTCACTTCATCATGCCCACTACTGGGAAGAGCTGCTGGATTCTAGTATGGCACTGCACAAAGCTCGAGAAACCGGTCGTAAACAAAATCGGGATATGAACTAAACACTACCTCAAGACTTTTTCTGTGGGGTTTGCACTAGTAAAACAGCCAACAAGGCTGCATCTTAGCATGCATCCTACCATTAACTTCAGGAAGGATTGCAAGTCCATGTTTTTATGTCTATTTAAACACAACCTTCTCAAATGTAACACCACATCCAAGTAGATATTGCAAAAATTTTGTGAGGATAACCTTTAAAATGGAAATATGCCCACAAAACACTTAAGGAAAACACAGTTGAAACATGATTATATGCCTACGAGTGTTATACTGCAATTTTTCATTTATTAGTGTTATACTATAAGCACCCTAGTTGTAGATTAAAATTGGATGAATCAATTAAAGAAGAAATTCTAGAGATCAGAAAGACCAAAGAGAAAACGAAGAATGCAGTGAGGTTAATAAAAGTTAAATAAATAATTCAAATTAATTGGTGCTACCGAAGATACACAGTGAACTGAAGCTTAAAACAACAAAAAATGATTGGAATTGAGAGAATAAAACGCAATAGTCAAGGATTAAGAACTATAAAACTTGGGACGAAATTATTTGGTCAGGTCCTAACTGATGCACAATAATTAGAGGCTATCATAGAAGTTCCAGATGTGAACTTTCAATGATGGACGAAATCGATAGTAACATTACAGGCTACCAAAGTAGTTACAGAAGGTAGATTTCCCTATCTTGTGATAAACACCTTTGAGGAGCAGATCATTCAAATGTCACCTAGCGAGAGCAACTTGGATGGAAAATCTCGTGGGTTAAGATTTAAAGCGAGACCAAAATCCTAAAGTTGTAAAGTACTATGTAACGGATGAATGTAAAAAGTCACATGCATCGTCACTGATGAAGATGGATTGCAATGTATATCTAAACATGCATGACAATCGTGAACCTCAAATACTTGCTGATATAAGAAAGTGACAGGGGAACAATGATATCATGAATAGCCTACAGTACTAGCGGGTAGCATCAGCAGGAATGGAAATGGAAAATCTTAAGAACACATCACCATACAGCTCATGATCAAAGATTCCTCAAATTTTCTTCGTTAACTAAATCCAGACGAACAACAATTAGTAGCGAAACAACGATCAAAGAACAGATCTATGAGACTTGATCTGTGAAGTAAGGAATCAACACATCCAATAAATCTGTCAAAAGCCTTTCTAAACGATTCGTATCTGTTTAAACAACTAAGAAAGGAGAGCAGATGGAACAAGAGATCGTTTACCGTGGTACTTTCCGCAGTAAGCCGACATCTTCGCGTGATCAGACGACGACGACGACGAATGGAGAAAAGTCGAGAGAGAAGACGGCCGAGGGCAAGATGGGGGAGCATCGAAATATAGGAGGGCGAAAGGGTTGGGGGAGGGAAGGTTCCAGAATGCGGTGCGGTGCGGTGCTGGTGCGTCACGTGGCCGTCGCGACGCGGCGAGCCTACTCTTGCCGTGCCAAGTGTCGTTCCTCTCCACCGTTGGCTTTCACGGCTCAGCATCGTTACGGAGGGGAATCGCACGCGCAAGATACGTGACATCTGGCGGGGTCCGGCTTATCTTCCTCGGCGAGATTTCTAACCCAGCTGGTTTTTGGGACCGAGTCACCCCCGAACGAACCATTTGATAGCTGCAGAACTCACACGTCACGTTACGAGACACCACAACGTCCTGAAAGATTTTCGTGGGTGATTCACCCCTCGCTTAATAGAGCTTGCTGGAAAACGCCAGGTGTAGGGTTAAATATAATCTAATATCATCATCACATCTGTTTAATGTATACCGTATATGATAAATATCCCTTTAAATTTAAATTTATGTATATCTCTACAAAAGTAAAAGACTTATTATAGATATAATAACGTTAAAACTATAATTGACATTAATATCCTCTTCAGGAATATTAAAAAAAAAGAAATCACATAATAAATTAAAATAATAAATTAATTTTTTTATCAAATTCAAAATAATCATGATTATTAGTAATTAACTTGGAGATTATTATATGGGTATGTATAAAATTACTTTTAAAGGGATAATCGCCCTCTGATTTAATTTGATAAAAGATAATTTAGTTGATCGATGGATATATATATTCGTACGGTTTTGTTCTTTTAGAACATGTGGTATTAAAAAAACATATTTCTGAATAATAGAGATGTGATGAACTTATGAGTTTTTGGTTCTCATGCTCATTAACAAATGTGTGACTAAATGATTGATATATATGTAATATTAAAAATTTTAATATGTATAAGAAACCTCTTTTCTCTATCCTCGTCATCTTTCGCTGCTTCTTATCATAAGCGTTGAGCAGCATACATCCTATAGGTATAACTATCGATCAGATGAAACATCTCATATTCTCTTTACCGGTAGATAAAAATCTAAGATCAAGACTAGGAACAAAGTGACATCATTAATACACCCGGCATGGGAGGTTAAGGCCGATCCACATTAGCCGTGGACCGAGGTTGACTTGATCATGGAGGGAGATGATGAGCTGCGGTCCCAAATGAGGGGACCTTCACACAGCCGTATCGACCAAGCCAAAGAAGCGAACACGGTTTTGTACCTTGCGGACCTAGGCCCGTTTCGTGGGCCCCACATATTACGGACATGGAGTGAACCGAAGTAACCGGAACTAAAGCTTCTCTTAATTTTTGTTGCATTGAGTACTTCGCGAAGCTATATACATATATATATATATATATATATATATGATTAATTTTGCGAATCATAAGAAAAGTATTTTACCGACACGATTCACGGATCATATGACTGAAATGACTATCATGCACACGCTCCATGTTTCTGTGAGATTGCATGTTTCTTCCAAGTGATCCAAAGCTTAGAGCTCCAACAGGAATGCTCAGGGCACGACGGGAAGAAAGAGCGGATGAGCACAAGATGCTTAACTACAGACTCTTGAAGGCTTGGATCAGCAGAGAGAAGCCAGAGATGCCCTGCGCCGATTCCTCATCCGGCCACACCCTGCTGTCCCCCATGGAGTTCCTCCTCCGAAACACGAAGAGAGCGCAGGGGGAGGCGCCGCAGAACCACCAGTCGTGCATGTCCCACATCACGTCGACGGTCGACCCGTCGACCAGTATCGTCTTGCTCCCCCGGAAGTTCCACTGCAGCCTCTCCACGCTGACCAATCTCGCCTTGTCGATGGCGACGTGCAGCTCCGAGCCCTCGGCGTCCCTCTCGTCTCCTCTGCACACGATCTCTATCTCGTGCTCCTCCCCACCGTCGCCGAGCTGAGCCCTGGTGGAGTAAGCGCCGGGGCCACGCACTTGCTCTGTCCTGCCCACCGTCCGGAACTCCGCGACCGGGAGCCCGCCGTCGAGCTTCTTGACGAACTCCCCCCACCTGTCACCCAGCAACAGACCGAGCTCGGCGTCGGCGACCACCACGACGTAGAAATCCTTGGCGGGTTCGGGTCCCGACGCGTAGGTGGCGGCGGAGACGTCCCAGTGGAGGGTGATGGCGGAGCCGCCGCCGGATGCGAACGAGAGGCTGCCTTTCTTCTTCCGCAGGAGCTTGGAGCTCGCGGAGGAGCCGTCCTCGACCGTGACGGAGAGGGACGCGCCTGCTTGATTCCTGGACCAGGTGACCGCGGTGAGCAGTTCCTTCCGGGACGACAACAAGCTCCTGTAGAAGCAGGTGATGGCATTCTGGACCGGGAGTTCGGTCATCGCCGAGCTTGCGTCCCTTGAGGCGCATGTGGCTTCTGCAACTCTGACGGCTTGGTTAGCGAAGCAACCAACGAGATCTCTCATAGGGTTGGAGATCTCAGCCTGACGATACTTCTGCAGCTCCGACCAGTGTATGCATGGAGAAGACGAGCAAACTATGGCCTAAGAAGCAACGTCCACAATAAGAGTCATAATCAGGGATCACGAAAGGCTGAGAGGGGAAGAACAACCTGCCTTCTCTTACCTTCTCTTCTGCTCGTCAAAGGCTGAGCTACACAAGGAAGGAGAACAAATTATGCCAATAAGATCTCGAAATTGATATCCTCACCTCACATTTATCACAATATAGATCTAATCAAGTTGTAGATTCCTTGCTTGCTTTCATATATTATTTCTGTGACTACCTACCTAAGCAACAGGATTTGGAGACTTAAATCTATAATATAAGTTCTATCCTACTTGAGAGCATCAAATTTAAGTTTGAGGGCAGCACAACTCTCCTAAAGAAAAAGGAAGGCACCTAAGCCACCACCAACAACCACTCCAAAGTCTCAAATCCATGATCAACAACTCAATAGGATATATTTTAAGGAACTAAAGGAATGTATTTGGAACAGTGTTGCAGTCATCATGAGTTGTCAGCTTTATTAATTAAGAGTCATGCACAGGACTCCATACCCTCAATGAAGAATTCTGTCCTTGGGCTCCCAATTAAACAGTGATCCAATATATATGTATATATATATGATTCTGCAATAAAATGAATTGGGGGATGCATATATCAGTTTAGTCTGGTCCACAGTCATATGACCTACAACTTCATTAATAATAATAATATATTATTATTGTTGTTGTTATTATTATCTTTATATATAAAGATGCTTCCTGCATTGTCAAAATCATTGAAGAGGAAGGGAAAATTTTTAATATAATATGCTTTTTTGTTGTCACCCCTCCGGCTGAATGGGGTTCAGGTACCCGTTGGATGATTGGGTTGAGACTCATGATTCGTGTGGGGTCCACTCGTGGTTCCTTGTGCTAACTCTGGAAAAGGTCGGGTGGGTAACTTTTTTGATAGAGTCGAATCAGACGCCTTTAACTTTTCTGGACGAGAGGTTGTGTGGTTAATATCACCGTCCACCTGTCCCGATCAGGTCACTGCACGCGTCTCGAATTACAGTACTTGATCCCAACAGATCAAACGGGTGACGTGGAGCAGCGTCGTGACCCTGGTTTGGTTTTGCCCAAAGTTATAGTTGTCTGACTTAAGTCGTGGCTCGGATCGTGCATTGAGCTTTGACGAACACCTGGAACGAGAGGGGCCCACAAGCGGATACCCCAACTACAAGACAGGTATTCGGACGGGTAGGAAAAGGGTTTTTCTCGGGTAATATTCCCACGATGGCTCCGGGCGGAAGGGGCCCCAGGAAAACAACCTGTGGGAACCGCCCACGCATATCCGCCACGCTCTGCGGTTCCCCGTTGTGGGGTCCACGCTCAGTCAGCGGAGCACACCTCCCGTCGCTCGCTTCCAAGTAAAGACGAAGATAAAAAGCTTGGATGGATCGACTCATCCCGTCCATCTCACGATCCATGGAACTCCAACGCCCTCCTCAATCCTGATCTGATTACCCTCCCGATCCCCATTTCTTTCGTCCTTTTGCCCTCTTCGGGGAATGGAAATGCCCGGGAGGCGATCGAGCTACTCCCTCCTCGGCCAGTCCCCCGACGACGCTCCGCTCCCCAAGTTCGAATCGCCACCGTCCGACAAAGCCCGCCCCCGCCCCTCCCCCTCCCCCTTCGACTGGCCGATGGCCCCCGCCGTGCCCTCTGCCATGACGCACTTGCAGCGGCAGTCCAGCGGGAGCAGCTACGGGGGCAGCTCCCTCTCCGGGGACTACTACATGCCCACCACCCTCGCTTCCGTGACCGTCGACTCGGACGCCTTCAACCCCATGGCGGCCGCGGGCGGAGAGGGGCGGTCTAAGGATGGCGCCGCCGCGGCGGAGGCGGCCGCCGTCGGGCCGTCCTCCTCGTCGGCCAAGAGCTGGGCGCAGCAGGCCGAGGAGACGTACCAGCTCCAGCTCGCCCTGGCGCTCCGGCTCTGTTCCGAGGCTGCGTGCGCAGACGACCCCAATTTCTTGGACGCCGTGGACCAGATGGTGCTGCCGGAACGCGCCGCGCCCGCATCCATGTCCCATCGGTTCTGGGTTAGGAGATAGTTGCCTCATCTCTTTGCTATTCCTTTGTTGGGCAGCTGTTTGATTTATCCCTGTTACTTATTTTGACTTTAAACCCAGCTGAAGCTCTTATTTTCCCGTAAATCCACGCAATCGAGGCATGTCCAGATATGGAAACGATGACAATAACACGTGCTTGCAAAATCTTTTTGTGGGGAGCCAAATATGTGGAGCTTAGTGTCCAGTTGGTCTAAAGATCAAAGGGTAAAGTTTCAGGCATATGTTAGTGAAAGATCCAATAAAAGCATATACCTTGTAGGAAAGTTTAATAGTGTACTAGGAGTGTCAAAGATTAGGTATCTAGAGAAGGGGAAATAAATGTCAAGGTATGACACTAAGACCTTAGAGGTTTGATATTCATGTTACCCACTATGGTTTGTCATCTATTATGTGATTGAAGTACATCCCTCAGAAGAACTGAAGAAGATTAAATATGCAAATTAATCAAGTGATAAGAGGGGGGACAACTCCCTTTTGACAGACTTGGATGCTAGGTACTGTATCACAAATGAGATTTTCATGGCACAAATGTCTCTGCTGGTGTCTTGAGCACCAATTAGAACTCTCCCATCTGATGCAAACTCTAGACATCTTAGTTGTGGATCAACTTGAGCATCTCTGTTTAGCTGGTTAATCAGCACAATTAAGCTTGTGTTCCTATCTGATTAGGATCTTATATTCTTGGTATGTTCTAAACTGTTTTGTAACCCTATGTGAGTATCCTGGTTGGTAAATGGATCAATGTTAATTCACCCCTATTCAGTGCTCTCATGACAATGTCATTTTCTTTCTATATTATATAACTTATGCATACATGTAAATGCATCTTTGCCAAACACTATATCCGTTGCTTGATCAAGAAATGATGTTCCGAGGAAATGGTTGGATTATTGAAGTGGAGCTCCTACTTTTTAACAGTCATGGTCAATGATTTCTTGATCCAATAGATAATTGGATCATACAGGACAGGGCTGCTGATTTGCCTTATTGACTTGGATTGATATTATTTGTATGAACATGTTACCAATCCATTTATATGCCTAGATTTCTCTAGACCTTACTCAAGTTATTAAATTTCTCTTGGCATGTTATTTAGTTTCATGCTTGAGTCGTCATTGGATGACATCCTGTGACATTACTCAAGTATGGTTGTCATTCTATAAGAAAGGAAATTTGTGGGTAACAATTGCCTAAATGTCTGTTCAGTTGGAATGAATGAGCTAACATAATCAAGAAAGATTGCATGGATTCCATGGAATGCTCCAACTGGAATCCCTGCCCAGGTAGACGGATGGTTCTCTTTGTTCTTAGTTTCAAGTAGCTTTCACAACAGTGCTCAGTAGAAATGAATGGTCAAGAAAGCTTAGCACATCATCACAATCACTGATTGTGAGAGGCCAGGAAGCTTTGCCGTAAGGGTAATTAATTGGAAATATCATCTCATTTCTTTCTTCATGAAAATATTTATGCACTGTTTCTACATCTTCACCTCCCACATTTTACAATTTCTGTTCTATATATGCTGTCTCTTCTTTGAATATTTGGTACAGGTAGAAACCCACAAGCTATTAGCTTCTAGGGGCTGCTGTTGCATACTCTTGCTCAACCTTGGAAACAATATATCTAATAATATTCAGCTTTATCCTTCTGTAGTTGTTCTGTTGCTGAAAGTCATCCTTTTTGCTCAGAACTTTCTTTCCAAGTGATAAAACAAACCAAAATATAGTTTCTAGTTTTTTTAATGACTATTCTGAGCAAATACTTGGACTTGTACTTGAAATATTAACATGATTCACATGGTTTCTTTACCAGTTGTCGCTGTAACATTGTTTGAAACTTTTATTCCGCATCATTGTATTAATGACCCAACTTTAAGTTTTGTTTCCTTCTGCAAAAGTACCTTTGGATGTTGTATACACTTAGCAAGAATAACTTGTTGTTCTCATTTGTCTCTAACTTTCTTACATTGTGTCTCAGCTGAAAACTCTTTAATTCTGTCAATGTAGATATATTTATGGAGCTCTAAACAATTGTTTTTTTGTTATCTTCACCAGGTAAATGGATGTCTGTCATATCATGACAAGATTCCAGATGGCTTTTACCTGATTCAGGGAATGGATCCATTTGTATGGACTCTATGTGCTGATGTGGGTGAAGAGAATCGGATTCCGTCAATTGAGTCTTTGAAGACTGTTCACCCCAGCGATTCATCAATCGAAGTGGCTCTTATAGATAGACAGTATGACCCTGATCTAAGGCAGTTGCAAAGCCTGGTAGCTGGAATTTCATGTACCTGTAATACTTCAAAAGATATGGTGGAACAGTTAGCAAAGCTTGTCTGCACCTGTATGGGGTAAGTTATTCTCAGCAGTCTGTACACGTGTGATGAATAGTTTCATCCTGTTTCTTCAGTAATTATGTTTGCATTTGCCTCACTAGGGGTACAGCTTTTAATGAAGAAGATGGTCTTCTTCATCGCTGGAAAGAATGCAGTGAGGCTCTCAAGGCTAGTTCAGGCTCTGTTGTGCTTCCGATTGGAAAGCTATCTGCTGGTCTCTGTAGGCACCGTGCATTGCTTTTTAAGGTAATTTTTGAATGTATTTTTCCCCTAATATTCTTATTGAATCATTCTTACTGAAAGATCTGAAATTAAATTTCTAAGCAAGCTAATTTTGTTGTGTAACTAAATTGGAAACATAGCTTGTCATCTTAACAGGTATCATATGCTTCATTTGCTAGTCTCGTACTAGCTTTTAATGCTTTGATGTTTGATTGCACGTATTTATTTCATATGCTAAATGAAAATAAACTTCTTCTTAAGATAACTTTGTCATGTGACTAAACTGGAAACATAACGCATCATCTAAAAAAAATATCATATGGTTCATTTACTTATCTTTTACTATCCTTTGTTCTTTGCAAGTTCTCTTGAAATGATTGCTTGAATTTATGTACATACTCCTGCCATAAAAAAAATCATATGTCACAAGATCTTTTTTCGATGTTTCTTTTTCTTATATATCATATTTTTGTGTCCATAGATGTTGGCTGACACAATTAAATTGCCATGTCGAGTTGCTAAAGGCTGCAAATATTGCAAAAGTGACAGTGGTTCATCTTGTTTGGTGGATTTGGGTCAGGAAAGGTGCAGATTCTAACCTCCAAGCTGTTATCTTAATCATGAACTGATGCTTTAGAGAGCCTTGGATTACAGAACTAGGATTCTGTAATAAGATAGTAGACTCTGTTGAGAATTATGATATCTCATTGATATGTCTGCTATGACATGACCAAGCACTTCCTAACACCATGTCGCAGAAGATTCTAGTTGTGTGTCCTTTATAAAACCTTACTAATATGCTATTAGTTGTTGTGCCTAATCTTCCCTGTAATTCTATGCTATTGATGCAATAGCTTTATGTTACTGAAATGAAAAGTAGGAAGCATACTGGCCTACAAATGCCATGTTATGTATTCCTGCTAAGCATTATTAAATCTTCTTTTTTATATTGCTGATGTCTCTTGCTCTCTAGATTACCCACCAAAGGTCACAATACTTGTTGACATGCTATCTATATGTTTTGGCATATATGCACTCTTCAAGGTAGTTGTATCACATCTTCCTCACATTTATCTGCTTGTTAAATGATTAAATACTTGATCGTAGGAGACAATGAGTCTTTATCATTAAACGCTCATCATGTTAATGCTTGACGATGGCCTGCATTGGTAACTACTGCATTGTTTAGATGCTTAACTCTGCTGTCTCTACAGATATTGCATTCAGTGATAAGTTAATTGCTTGATGATCTTTTTCATTTGGCAGGGAATATTTAGTTGATTTGATTAGGAGCCCAGGAAATCTGTTTGAACCAAATTCCTTACTGAATGGACCGTATTCCATTTCAATATCTTCACCTTTGCGTCCTCCAAAAATCAGATCAACTACAGTAACTGTGGATTTCAGAACCTTGGCCAAGCAATATTTTCTGGACTGTCAATCACTTAATCTCTTCTTCAATGATCCTTCAGCAGGTGACACAAATAAAACTTCACAAACTATAATTTGATATATCTCATCATATTTTAGTTTTGCTATTGGTTTTTGTTGTTTGTATTGGTTTCTTAAGAGCAGAATTCCTAGCATGCCTATCACACAAATATTTGGTGACAAGTTTAAGCTTCTATAGTTTCAAGAATCTGTTATGCTTGTAATACTTGTGTGTCTCATATTAACTTTTCTCTAGAAAGAAAAAGTATTTCTTGACTTGTTACATATTAATTTCTTTTTGTCTTGCAAATGTTAAAGCTTAACAAATTGTATACTACGATCATGCTAATTCCATTAGGTCCAATAGTCGAAGAACTCTGTTAATTTAGCTGCGATAGCTATATGACCCTCTTCATAAGTTATATCTCCATAATGAATTGGGTGGTGGCATTTTATTGTTACCTCAGAAATTATCATCAAATGTTGCCATATTGAGGTGCAAGAAGAGATAATCACACAGATCTATTTTCTGTGCCTTTAATTCAACCAAAATCCATCTAACTCTTGACTTTTAGATTTTGAAAGCTATTATTGAAAGTTTGTTACTTGGACCGGATGTAAATACTTAATGTTTGGTACTGCTAATCACTGTCACTTTGTTTACCACCATTCGCTGAGGTGCATGATTTCTTGGACGTAATACCACAGAGTTTAACCAAAATTGCATGTGTACTATCAAAGGTGCTGCTGTTGCTCAAGGAGATGCGACAGACCCACCATCCCCTAGGCCTTTTGATGAGAAGTCTATGGAGATGAGCTCTTCACCACTAAGAGGTATTGGAACTGAATTTTCTGATCTATCTCAACCTCTCGGACAGAAAGTTGCACTGCCAGATGGTGGCACAAATGTTGCCAAGTTAAAGAAAATGCTCAATCCTTCACAAAATGTAATAAGCCCAGCACTTCTAGAACAAGATGTGGCACAGCTGAAGCTTACATCACAAGCTGGATGCAGGGAAGTTCCCCAAATTATCCCTCCTTCTGATCTAAAGGCTGAAAAGAAGAAGGATTTCAGGTTTATAGAGGATTCTAGGAAAGGTGGAAATAGATCTAACAACGATATAAGTCTTGCTGTAGATGATCTGAGTATTCCATGGAGTGAATTGATTCTGAAGGAGAGGATTGGAGCAGGTATATGCATGTATTTCCTTGTTATCATTTTTTGGGATTCCATATTCCACACACAGATATGTTTTTCTGTTTATTACATTAAATTTTCTTTCAGTAATTTTGTAAGTGATTTACTCACAAACATTTACTGGGTTGTTTTTCAGGTTCCTTTGGAACTGTCCATCGTGCTGAATGGCATGGTTCAGTATGTTTGTCACTTATCATTCATTATTGTATATTCTCAATATAATGGGCCATCATTTTTAGTTTTCACACTTAAAAAGTAAAGCAAATTTGGTTTCATAAAATGTGAGCTCCATTAGGCCATGTTGTCAGTAGAAACTGACCCTTTCTTAGTTTTGTTGCTGCCATAAACATCATATATTTGATGTTTATCATGGACACTGATACTTCATCACATTTAAAAGGAGGAGCTACCTTTACTACCTTGGGTTTACACCCACGAAATGTTTTGTACCTTCAATAATTTCATCATTAACCATGGATAGTTTAGGACTTATAGCTGGTTTTACAAACTCATTTCACATCTCGAGCTAATCCTTCCTTCTTTTGTCTTGTTGTCAATACTCTTTAGCGTTTTTTTTACTTAAGAATCATAACTTAGTGATAACTGATAGTGGTGCCAGACTACCAAATATAAGTTAGCAAGTGGGAGTAGTCCTACATTGCCAATAGCAAGTCCGGTTCTGTGCTGACCATCATAAAAAAGGATGGTACAAGATTGACGATGAACATTGCATTCTGATGGTATGTTAGCCCTGTTATTTAATGGCTGAAATGACCCTTTTTGGAGGACCCACTATGACCCTATGGCATTCCGATGAACATTGCACTCCATTGGACTCACTATGTCTCCAATTTGGAGGACCAGGATTATGCTGTAGCGGAACATGACTTTAGAGACTTCCTAAAAATCAACTAAAAACAGTGAAAAGACTCCATGCATAAGTCACTAAAGAGAATATAATATCACCAGGAGTGGGTGATCTTGGTGAAGTCCTAGGCCCTTTAGGACTAGTGTAGATGTGTCATTTCTAATTGAAATCAGTTATTATAAGTGAAAAACAGTTTTTTGCTTGATAAAAAAAATCACTTGCCTTTAGAAAAATATCAGCTAGTATATGTCATGGAACTCTGCTAAACTGTCAAGGACATTTGTTTTGTTGGTTTAAAGTCAATGTGGGATATGCTCTTTTTGTAAAATAGGTTTTACATGCAGGATGTTGCTGTGAAGATACTTATGGAACAAGATTTCCATCCTGAACGCTTAAAAGAGTTTCGAAGAGAGGTATGCTCAAGCAAATATTCTGCAATTTGTTCTTGATACATATCACACTTATTTAAACATTTTTAGATTCATGTATGCCTACTAATTGCTAAAACCAAGGTGATGACAGGAATCACCCTATTAGTCATCCGGTCAGCTGCCTGCCTTTGTGATGCATGTATCATTTGGTCATCCTGTTCCTACCAACATACATATATTAGTCTTGAAGCCTCTTGGTGGCTATGAGTTTTTCAGGTGTATCCTGTTGATTATACAGTTCAAATTGAGGCTTAAATTCTAAAGCTCATAGAATATTTTCGGCAGTCCTGTCCTTTATTCTCATTCATGTTTTCATCACCTTATAAAATCTAAGTGGAGTACTAAAGTTACTTGTTTAACTAAAGTCTGATCTTTATACTTGTCATCTGCTTCTATTGCAGAAATGTTGACATGAACTTTTGAAAGCAGTTGTTTTGAAATACATTACTGATTAATGCTTTTTGGAAGTTTGCACCAGCATTGCACACAGATGTATGTGCGGAGAATTTATTTGGACACCATAAGCATGTTAGAGTAACGTGTGAATATTATATCTTTATTGGTTGCTTACAGGTTCATCGTCATTGTATTTTGCATTAGGTTGCTATAATGAAAAGTCTACGCCATCCTAATATTGTTTTGTACATGGGTGCTGTTACTGAGCCACCAAAGCTATCTATTGTCACTGAATATTTGTCAAGGTACTTTCCCAATTTCTTGTGCCTTCTTCCCCCTTGTTGTCTATGTTTCAAAATGTTAAACCTACAGTATGCCTACTCAATAGCCTTGACATAAATTCTCGTGTAATATCAGAGGCAGTTTATACCGGATTTTACATAGAAATGGTGCAAGGGAAATTTTAGATGAAAGGCGTAGATTAAGTATGGCATCTGATGTGGTAAGCTTTTTGACTTATTGGATGTCTTTTATGTTTCTTTAAGTTGCACTTATGTAGTATGATTTTGAAGTGCTTGTTGCGATCATAGGTGTCCGTGAGACTAAGACATTTTTGTTTTGGCGACTTCTTAAATAGTAATATTTTATAATGCTTTAGGCTACATGGTTATTAAAGAATGATCGCTCTTCCAGGCAAAGGGAATGAATTATCTTCACAATCGCAGTACACCTATTGTTCACCGAGATTTGAAGTCTCCAAATCTTCTTGTTGACAAGAAGTATACAGTGAAAGTAAGACTTCTAGTCATAATATGATTCACATAAATTTGGTCCATGATTGTAATGCTCTTTTACTATCTGCTAGTCAAAATTTATAATTCTGATGATCTTCCGCTTGCTATTGGCTTCAAAGACTCTTTCAAAGTTCAGATCATAGTGAATGTTAATATCCTAGAGATATTATATTTCTTAAGGATCTAAATTTTCTACATTTTGAGAGCTTTGTATCATCTTAATATTCTTTTTGTTCACTGATACACAATGTTCTATGTATCATTCCATTAATTCGTGTTAGCTTTTTTGGATCTTGCTTCATCTGTGCCAGTAAATAAGATAATTCAGCAGAGATCAATGTCGAAACACATGCTATAATATGACAATCTTTTGGCGATTTTACGTTCATAACTTGCAAAAAGCAATTAGATTTCTTGTCATATTCAAAGTACAGCTGGGTTCTTGCAACTGAAATTTTAGGTGAAATAAGTAGGAACCAAATTCGGTGAGTCGAGATGATTTGCATAAGTTGCAATCCTTTCTGTCCCAAGAATCCTTGGATAGTGTGACAAGTATCAGAATGAGCAAAACATAGCATCTGTATTTCAGATATATGATTGTGCTTCAGATAAAAATTGGTCTATGGCTGTCAGATGCAATTGCAACATATGGTGATGCTGTCCTGTTCAGGATTAAATTGGCAAATGACAACTTTTTTGTCCTCTATTGATGGATGCAATGTATATACTATTTAATTTCTTTTTCCACGAATCAATTGGTGGAAGCTGTTGATAGGTTGCCACCAAAAGTTACTGCAGGCGCCTTGTGCCAGAATCGACCATGGCAATGAATAAGACAAGTGATTGGTTGAGAAATTGTAAGAGCATATCTGAACACATACAGGTTTTAAAATAGAAGGATATTTTCACAGGCATGCCTCATTCCAACAATGTGCTGGAAAGGTACATGCTTGCTGGCAGAAGCCATAAATATAAGAATGTTCTATTTGTCATTTAACAAAAGACATGTATTTGCACTGATGGTGTATGATTTAGGAAATGTTTAACTCTAGGTTGACAGAATAATTTACCTATATGCTATCTGTCTAGCAATGTCAAAAGAATAGGAAACTACAGCTTTACCTAATTATGAAACTACAGATTTTATGGCTTGTTTTGTCTCTCTTTTATATTCTTGACAAGGTATTACAACCATGTAAGGTAATGAAACTTTGTTAAACTCAAATTTCTTTTGCTTTATCATGCTACTATGGGCAGTATACACAGTGTTCTGTATATATGTCATGATATTTTTTGTCACTTCAATAATCGTTCCTGTGGAGAGGTCAAGGTTCCCATCTACTATAACCATGAGATAACTTTTGTTTAATTGCAGGTCTGTGATTTTGGTCTTTCGAGATTAAAGGCAAACACATTTCTCTCATCTAAATCACTTGCAGGAACTGTAAGTGCATATATGCTTTCAACTGATTATCGAACTGATTCCATTTCATCATTTTATATTTGGTTGATGGGTTCAATTTTAATCTTAGCCTGAGTGGATGGCACCAGAAGTACTTAGAGATGAACCATCAAATGAGAAGTCTGATGTTTACAGCTTTGGTGTGATTTTGTGGGAGCTTATGACATTGCAACAACCATGGAGTAATTTAAATCCTGCTCAGGTTGGCTGTGTATCCCACTGATGGTATTGAAAATTGGGAAGTATTAGTTGGTCTAGGAAATGGAATCCTTTGAGATATGCTCAATCTATTGCCTACTAGCTGTTGCATTTTATTTAAATATAGAATCATTTATTTCTTACATGTGCAAAGACCTGTAAACATGCCGCCACTACTATTATCAATATAAGAAATAAAAAATGTCTTCTTGCAGGTGGTCGCTGCAGTTGGTTTTAAGGGAAGAAGGCTTGAGATCCCAAGTGATGTAAACCCACATGTGGCTGCTATAATTGAGTCCTGTTGGGCCAAGTATGTAGATTTGCAATTCTTAAACAGTTATTGTGTTCTTATAGTTCTGTGTTCTGTGCTAAGATTATTTGTTGAGCTGCAGTGAACCATGGAAAAGGCCTTCATTTTCTAGCATCACGGAGTCCTTGAAGCCTTTGATCAAGCCTTTGTCACCTCAACCATAACATGCTGATATGTCAAGTATCCAGTAGCACGATGTTTGCATATTTAGAGCTGCTGTACTTTTAATTATGGTGGTGGTAGACAGGAGTCTGCTACAATTGTATAAACCACAGGTGGTTTTTTGCCTTCACAGCCAGCAAAATTTTGAATTAATATCGCTGCTCTATAGATTTTTTAAGTCTCTAAACCACTTCCTCTCTTACTGTAGATACGTTCTCTTCATGTCCTATTTGTAGATGAACCCTCTAGATGATTATGGTTTGAAAATGTATATAAACTCTTGAATGTTCTTCATATATATTTCATAATTAGAACTTTTACTCGCAATTTTGAGTCCTGTCGATGGCATATTATGGTTATCCTGGAAATATAGTTCTCAACGAGAATTTGCCCTCTATTGTTCATAAAAAGTTGGCTCTCTGCATCTATATTTTCATTAGTGGCTTATATTGTCAGAATCTTACACTACAAGGTTTGCCAATATTCCCTAAAAATTTCTAAAAGTATTTGAGATCGGTTACAGGGATCTGACATTTTTTTCAAACCAGTAGACTTTTGTAATGACATTTATGCTAGTGTGCCTAATGTTTATGTGGTCAAGGTGTAATTTAAAATCATGGTGGTGCACGACCTGAGTCAGTATTACATCTCTGACTAGTTTAAATTTAAAATCATGGTGGTGCACGACCTGAGTCTGTGGCATGCTGGATCAATAATGTGTTGATACCACATGTCATTGGCCTTCATTACTGAACCTCTAATTAATTATTAGTATTTATACTTCAATTTAAGTTTAACACATGTGTAAATTTTAATTTCTTGGAGGAATATGTGTCCGTGATATTAGAACTTAATAGGGGGGGGTAAATATGCTACTTCCAAAATAAGAAGAAAGGATAGGCATGTAAATTCCTTCAAATAAAATAGCCCACGGAGGAGGAGCTCATCAACCACGCACGTCCCATTCCGCTGCGGGCGGCAGCTACCCACCGACTCTTCCTCCGAGAGCCACCGTTCACAGGTAACGAACATACGTATGTATATGGAATCGATATACTTCCAATTATAATTCATCATCTTCAGATGCTTCATCCATTTATTTTGGCAGCCAACTCCTGGTAACAACATCGGCGATGGAAAACGAGATGTAATTTGCAGCACACTACAGACCAAGGGAAAAAAAAAAGAAAAGAACAACTCCCGATCGATCTTAAACACGCTTTCCGATGATTGGGACGGACTGGATCTATCGAATCAACCGATCACGAGGAAGGAGGAGCAGAGGAGGAGGGCGGCGGTGGTGGAGGATTTGTCGAGGAGGAGGAGGAGGCGGAGGAAGAGGGGGCTCCCCATGGGGTCATGTCCATGGGGTAGCTTCCTAGGACGCGGAGGAAGGAGGTGAATTCCTGGATCTCGGCCAGGGCGTTCTGGGCGCGGGTGTCCGCCATGGACGCCTCGAAGTCGACGTAGAACATGTACTCGAAGTGCTTGGCGGTGCCGACGTTGGCGTCGTCCACGAGGCGGATCGGTCGGTGGCGGTGCGGGCGGCTCTCGATCTTGGTGAGGCTGATGTCCCGGAAGGCGAAGGCGGAGAGCACCTTGAAGAGGACGGAGGTGCCCTCGCGGTCGTGGGCGAAGACGATGCTGGTCTTGAAGGGGCGGTCGGTGCGCGGGATGATGGGCTCCCGCGCCAGCATCACGAACCTCGTCACGTTGCTGCTATCGTCCTGGATCCCGTCCGCTAGCACTTGCAGCCCGTACAGATCCGCCGCCCGGGCCGACGCGATGGCCGCCGTGTCCCGGAGGCCGTTGTTGGCCACGTGCTCGGCGGCGCCCGCCGTGTCGTCGAAGGCCTCGCGGGTGACGTTGAGGCCCAGGCGGGTCAGCGTGAGCTCGCACTGCGCCAGCGCCTGCGGGTGGCTCATCACCCGGGTGAGGTACTCCTTGCGCACGCCCGGCAGCGCCAGCAGGCAGTGGTGGACGGGCAGCTGCACCTCCCCCACGATGTGCAGCCGGTGCCGCAGCAACAGGTCGTAGTTGCGGTGGATGCTGCCGCCCAGGGAGTTCTCCACGGGGAGCACCGCACGGTCCGCGATCCACAGCTCCACCGCCTGGAACGCCACCTCGAACTGGTCGCACGGGATGGCCTCGCAGTTGGGGTACGCCTTCCCCGCCGCCGCCTCGCTGTACGCGCCCGGCACCCCTTGGTACGCCACGCGGAGCCGCGACCCGTGCATCGGCGCCGGCGACAGGTCCGCGATGGTCAGCGGCCGCGGCAGGTTCGAGATCGGCACCAGATCCAGCGCCCCCGCCGCCGCCGCCGCCGTCCTCACGCCATTAATTGCGGCGGAGAGGCGGTGGTTGCCGCCTTTTCCGTCGTCGTCGTCGGGTTCCGGGTCGGCGGCCGGGGGGTCGCCGGAGGGGGAGAGCGGCTTGTCGGAAGACGAGCCCGGACCAGCTGCGGCCTTGCTGGAGAGGAAGGCGCATGATGCCTTCCAGTCAACGCGGCTGGTCCCGAGTGTGCCAGGAAACGGATCTGATGGATCCGGGCGATGGATGGACCGGACGACCTGGGGGCGCCCGTGGCGGCGGCGGCGGAGGAGGAGGAGGAGACGGGCGGATCCAGCGGTGGCCGCAGGCGCCGTCACATTCGGCATCAGATTAGGGTGAGAGGATAGCATAGCCGCCGCCATCGGTGACATGCTGCTGCCCGATCCAGGATAACTACAGCACTACAACACGCTATAAGAAAGGTAGAAGGAACGGGGCCAAAAGTCAACCGTTGAGGATAGGAAGGGGGACGAGGAAGGAGAAGGTGGAAGCGGAAGAGCTCAGGACAAGCAGTCGAGAGAGAGAGGGGGTGAGCTGGGGGGGGGGGGGGGGGACTACAAAAGTCGTGCGAGTCTGTGTGATTGGAGATCGACGATGATTGGGTTGGTGGGGGCGATAGAGAGAGAGAGAGAGAAAGGAAAGGGAGGGGGGTGTGGTTCCACCAGATCTCCACACCTACCACAAAGAGATGCACGCTTCCCAGTTTCCAATTTCTTAGGCAAACCGTTGGATTCGATTTCACATTTACATCCCACTGGGGTTCAATAGAAGATCCGGGAAGAGTTCGGTAACTCACATACAATGAACCCATCCAAGGCGTCAAGTTAGAAGCTTTCTTGAATGGTTGGTAGATAGAGCCGATGTCGAATTGGAGTGGCTGCCACTGTGTATGGATATTACTAATCTGGAATTGGGATTAGAGAGGCTACGAGCCGCCGTGGTCGGAAGGATTGGCGTCCTCCGCCGTGCGCGAGTAAGCGGAGGCGCCGGCACAGCAGACTGCGGACCGAAGCAGCGACGACCACGACGCGGTGGTCGTCGGGCGTAGATTTGGGCCCGCGTGGTTGAGCAGCCCATTCAAAGACGACGACAAGTTTGTCGTAACGTAGCGTATGAAGTCAGAATTGTACGTCGCAATACCTTCTCCTGCCTAAGATAACGTATACGGCCAATAAATTAGTGTCCAACGACATTATTTCTCGGGCGAATTTTTTTTTTCTTTGAGGTTTTTTGAATTTCCTCTATGAGATATTATTTTCTTCATAGAGTCATTAGCTAAATGATATATATATATATATATATATATATATCTTATTTCATCCACAAAACGTTATCTTTTAGAAACGAACTAAAGTAAAATGGTAATTTTTTTAATAAATATTGCACAACATTTAGTTAATGTGTGTGGAACCATTTTGAATTTTCTATTTTTAAATAATTTAACTAGTTTATGTTGTCTTTTATAAGTTTTATAATTTGTCACAAGACAACATCTATTATATTCCAATTACGAAAATTACTTATGAATTAAAAAAAATTGTAGAAGATAATCGTAGTTTCTCTTGGAGATTTTATGTTCTATAAAAGAAAATTTCAAGTGAAAGCTTATCAATTATGTATCTCATATAAATTATTTTTTCAAATTACAAATGACTGATTCCAATGGGTATCGCAAACTGTTGAACCTAATATGAAAAATACAAAATAAAAAAAAATAAAAAAAAGATCATGTCCATATGAAATTAAACATCTATTACATAAAATACAATAAATTGGCATGATGGTAGTGACAACCAAATCACAAATTAAACTTTCTGATTTCGGGTAATAAATATGAAGCAGACACACTCTCATTTTGCTCCTCAAATAGGCAGCTCATCAGATGTAATAAACAATCTGATTGGAGGAACAGTATGAGTTGTGGGACTGTTTCCTGTAATAAACTATCTGATTTCGAGTTGTGATGTGTTGTTCCACGTGTGCTTATATGATGGATGGAAGAATCAGTATAGGCCAACCCGTTTGCCTATCTGACCAACTTTGGATGGCAGCTTATAGGACGGTCACAGATACTTTCAAGTGCTATCACCTACCATGTCAGAGTAATATCATGTAGACTTACGGTAACCATAATTGCTATCGAAAACAGCAACTATAATTAATGATAATAATGATAATAATATATTTTGTTAGAAAAATATTTATTTTTAATATTTTAATCAGTCCGATATATTATATATTATATATATTTATTTATTTATCTAATATACTTTTGAGGTAAAAATATAAAGCCCCGAGGTATCAAGCATCATGTCAGGTTAATTATAATAATATATTTTTTTAGGAAAAAAACATCATTGATGTTTTAATTAGCCCGACATAATCCAGACCCATATGCACAGTATTATTTGAGGTGCCTTTTAGGTGAAAACACAGAGTTCCTAAGGTGTCACCTACATGAAAATCGAGGTCGGGAGATGTTTCTTGAGTCGATCCCTTTGTCGCTCTTATTAGTAATATTGAGTCTCCAAACGAGGATGCGAGTAATAAAAAAGGTCAATATCTTTTCTCTGTATTAAATATGAGCCTTTATACTTGTCATAAAAAGTAGAGAAAGTTTGTGATTATTCTTATAAATGACAAAAAGGAAGCTTGTAATTATCTTTCTTGTCATAAATGATGAGAAGAAAGTTTATGATTACCCTACTTGTCAAAAAATGGCAAGGAAACTTCACTTTATCATTTTTTATTGGATGCTACGTGACAGTGACGTATCGGATGATTAGCCGATAAAGTATCATCTATCATTCTTCCCCCACCACCCAAAGACATGTTTCGGGGCTCTTTCGAGAGAGGGGTTCAAAGTGTGACATTTAGTTTATATAATACATCAGCATTTGAGATTTTCTCTTATGGGTTGGGTTTTCTTAATGTACGCACCTCAAACATGTTTTAATTTGTGCTTCCGCTGTAGTATATTTCTCTTTATGTGGATTGAGTTTTTCCGACTCACACACCTTGGGCACATTTTATTTTGTGCCTTTGCTATGGTAAATTTCTTTATATGGGTCATGTTGGTCATAGATGCTTTACAAGCTAATTACGTGAGTGATGGCACGTGTGACACACTATGTAATCTTTTTGCTTATTATTATTTATTAATATTTTCTTACTTTATGTTGCATGTTACATATATTATGATGTTTATGGATATGTGCAATGAAAATTGGATTGTGATGAGATCATGATAATGAGACCGATTCGCCTTTAAATATAGACCATAAATAATCTCAATCATATATTACTTGAGAGGGATATCGAGATAACCAAATAGACTAGTGTGTTGTAAACTCATCCATATGATTGAGGTGGTTGGTCTTATAGCTGCTCATGTGGGGACACTAGAGATACAATGCATGTGCTCATTGAAGAATAAGTTTACTGATTAATCCGCTCATGGAATGCTAGATGGTTGATGATACCTTATTTTTATACAACGATTCCGTGGTCCCAGTTATGTGTTTGGTCCTTAAACTTGAGACACTAAAGATGTCATATATAAGTGCTCTACTCTTTGATATCGGATTTATAGGTCTAAAAGTTTCAGATATAGCACAGTTGGTTATCGAGAGTGGTAGCCAACCTTATGAGGGTAATTGAGTATCGATAGAGGATCATCCGCTCTTGGTGTTATGAGAGGAATATCTTATATATTATTGGTTAGGTAAATCCTTAGCTAAGGTCATTAGAGTTAAGAGAGAAAGAGTTCTCTCTGAGAATATGATTAAAGTGAGACTCAAGTAGATTTCGTTTTGGGCATGACAGCACCATGCCCGGTATACAATCTATGAGATATTAGATAAATCAGGGACTATCGATATACGATAACTATGGATAGATATGTCTAGTGGATTTGATTCCCTTGTATCGTTTGGGGACTATGACATAGTGGTATAGTACGTCCGTGGTCGATGAGTCGAGTGAATTATTATAAGAAATGATAATTCAATGCGTTAGAATGAGTTTTGACAGATTTAACTTACGACTAAATAAGTAAATGACTCAGGATCCCACTTGCGTCATTGAACGGATGCCAATATTACATCAACGTTTATGCTGAGTTGGATGTATTCCTATATGGAAATGGTGGCTACTAACCCACGAGTGCAGGTACTTCCTCGCTTAAGCGTTCATTGAGAGAGTTGTTAGGCAAATGTTTTTGCAACATCGGGCCCTCATTTTAGTGCTAAAATGTTAAGAGAAAATATTATTGATATCTTAATCAATATGATATAGTCCATATCCATATCCGCAAGGTTGTCCGAGGTGCCACATACATAAAGATCGAGGTCGGGAGGGGTTTTTCTACTCAGTCCCTTGGACACTCTAGTTAGTAACCCTAAATCTCTAAGTGCAGATGTGAGTGGCAAAAAAAGGTTAATCCCTTTTTCTCGGTATTAAAGATAAGCTTTTATACCTAATCATAAAGACCATGAAGGATGCTTGTAATTGTCTTTCTCCTCATAAATGATAAAAAGAAAGCTTACAATTATCTTTATATCATAAATGAAAGGAAGCATGTAATTGTCTTACTTATGATAAATGACAAAAAGGAAGCTTCATTTATCCTAGATTAGTGTGATAATTGTCGGTTATTAGGAAATATGAGGCGACAGTCACATGTGCAGTGGAAGAACAAAAAATAAAATCCCAGAATTTTTTGCTAAAAAAAAGGTTTCATCGTCATGCGAAGATTAGTACGCAAAAACCCACGAAACCAAAAACTACACATATAAGAAAGATGTATTACCTAGGAAGATCGTATATCCCTGAAAACCTACAAATCTGTGGGAGAGGATGAAGAAGGTCAACTGTCATCATCTCTAGTTGTGATCCACATAGAAGGGGTTGCGAAGACGCTCCTTAAATCGCTGCCCAAATTTCTTCCTCGTGCACACCATGCAATCAAGAAGGGACTACCCCTTTTTATTGTCCACACACCCCAAATAGGGGCTATAGGTTGAAGATGAGAGGGAGAAAGGAGAATAGGAGGTGGCAGCCAAAAGAACCTAACCTATGGCCCTTTAGTTCCCTCATATTTATAGAGGCCCCTTGTTAACTTAACAATAATGGATCCTACTAGATTAAGTACTGGATCTCCATCCAACTACCCAAGCCTCTTAGATTAGTGGGTCTCTACCTAATAGTCTCTCATTTGCTCTTATTAGTACTAGTCATAGGTGTCTTGCTAGCCAATCACGTGAGTGATGACACGTGTGATTTGACACATAATCTTTTTGCTTATTATTATTATTTCACATTTTATCACTTTATATTGCTTGTTGGATATATGCATATATATCGTATTGTTCGTGGATTTGTGCAATGAGAATCAGATCGTAATGAGTTCACGATAATGAAATCGATTTACCTTTAAACACAGACCATAAATAATCTTAATCATAGGTTACTCGAGGATATCGAGATAACCGAACAAACTGATGTGCTATATACCCGTCCATATGATGGAGGCAGCTGGTCTCATAGTTGCTCGTGTGGGGATAATAAGGATACAGTGCAGGTGCTCATTGGATAATAAATTCACTGATTGATCTACTCACGGAATACTAGATGGTTGATGATGCCTTATTGTCAAACAACGATTTTGTAGTCTCAGTAATATATCTAGTCCTTAGACTTGATATATTAAGGATGTCCTATATGAGTACTCCACTCTTTGATATCAGACTTATAGGTTTGGAAGTTCAAGATCTAATACAACTAATTATTTGGAGTGATAGCTAACCTTACAAGAGCTATTGAGTACTGATAGAGGATCATCTGCTATTGGTATTATGAGAGAAATATCCCGTGTGTTCTTGCTCAAAAAAATATTTAGCCAAGATCATTCGGATTGAGAGAGAAAGAGTTCTCTGAGAGAATCTGATTAAAGCGAGACTCGAGGAGAAACCGTATAGGCCTGACAGCACCATGCCCGCTATATGGTCTTTGGGATATTAGATGAATGAAGGACTATAGGTACATGGTAATTGAGGATAGATAGATCCAAAGGATTGGATTTTCCTATATCGTTTCGAGACTATGGCGTAGTGGCCTAGTACATCCGTAATCGATGAGTCGAGTGAATTATTATAAAGATAATAATTCACTAAGCTAGAAGAAGTTCTGATATATATAACTCACGACCAGCTCGATATTGGGCCTAGAGGGTCACACACATGGTAGGTGGTGCGACGAGTAGAGGTTCAGATATGAGATCTCCATTGGATCCTATATCTTATTAGATATCCAATAAACCCCTGAATTATTGGATTCCATGGATGAGATCCAATAAGAGATAATAAGAGATTATTAGGTAGAGACCCACTAATCTAAGAGGCTTGGGTAATTGAATGAAGATTAAATACCCAATAGGGTAGGATCCATTAGGGTTAACTGGGAGGGCCTCTATAAATATGAGGGAACAAAAGACCCATAGGTAGAGGGCTTCTTAGTTGCCACCTCCTATTCTCCTCTCTCCTTCTTCTCCTTGGATAGTAGGCGTGGAGATTTGAGGAGCGTCATCGTAACCCTACTGTGTAGATCACCACTATAAATGAGAACGCTTGACCTTCTTTATCCACTCTTACAGATCTGCAGGGATTCAGGGATATACGATCTCCCTAGGTAATACAACCATCTTTCTAAGATGTAGTTTTCGATTTTACGGATTTTGCACACTAATCTACGCACGACGACGAACATGTATTGGAAAATTTAGGGTTTTTTGTTTTATGTTCTTCTACTACACATGTGATGTGACCCCTAAAATTTTCAACAATTAGATCTCATTCATATGATTCAATAATTCAGAGACTTATTGGATATCTAATAAAATATATGCTCCAGCGGATATCTCATATCCGAACCTCTACTCGTCGCAACATCTATCATATGTGTATGACCCTCTGAGCCCAATATCGAGTTGGTCATGAGTCATACTTGTCAAAACTCCTTATAGCTTAGGGAATTATTATCTCCACAATAATTTACTCGACTCATTGACTGCGGACGTACTAGACCACTACATCGTAGTCCCTATACGACATAGGGGAATCCAATCCATTGTACCTGCCCATCCTCAATTACCGTGTATCTATAGTCTCTCATCTATTTAATATCTCAGAACCATATACCGAGCATGGTGTTGTCAAGCTCACATAATTTCTATTCGAGTCTCGCTCTAATTAGATTCTCCCGGAGAACTCTTTCTCTCTCAATCCGAATGACTCTAACCAGGGATTTATTTGAGCAAGAATACACGGGATATTCATCTCATGATATCGAGAGCGGATGATCCTCTATCGACACTTAATAGCCCTCATAAGGTTGGTTGTTACTCTTGATGACCGACCGTGTTAGATCTAAAACTTTCATGCCTATAAGTCTAGTATCAAAGAGTGGAGTACTCACATATGACATCCTTGATGCCTCTAGTCTAAGGACTAAATACATCACTGAGATGATGGAATCACTATCTGATAGTAAGGCATCATCAACCATCAAGTATTTCGTGAGTAGATCAATCAGTGAACTCATTCTCCAATAAGCACTTGCACTGTATCCCTATTGTCCTCACACGAGCAGCTATGAGATTATCTGCCTCCATCATATGGATGAGTATACAATACATCAGTCTATCCGGTTATCTCGAT
Organism: Musa itinerans; assembly: GCA_001649415.1. Taxonomy (NCBI): domain Eukaryota; kingdom Viridiplantae; phylum Streptophyta; class Magnoliopsida; order Zingiberales; family Musaceae; genus Musa; species Musa itinerans. The sequence continues at coordinate 4,211 of LVTN01000049.1, read as the reverse complement.
GTCCCTCTCGAGTAACCTATTACCGAGATTATTTAGGATATGTGTTTAAAGGTGAATCGGTTTCATTATCATAATTTCATCACGATACGATTCTCATTGCACAGATCTATAAACATCATAATATATACATGTAACAAGCAATATAAAGTGATAAAATATCATAATAATAATAAGTAAAAAGAATACGTATTATATCACATGTGTCATCGATTGGTTTACAGGACTAACAACAGTAATATATTAGATGATTAACCAATAATATCGTTTAAAACAAAATTGATCAAAAGGTGTTAGTATTAGAATTGATTGTTGATTTGTGACGGAGCCGAGCCAGATCCACTTTGTTGGAACCTCCAATAGGTGATAAGAGTTCATGAGCATCATATATAAAACTAATGCTAAAGATGTGCTCATTGTGATCACTACATCGACTCAAGTCACTTGGAGTTTGAGATATGAGAATAAAAAAGGTTTCGGATCTTGAATCATACTTGAGATGCACCTCGCCCTCAAGCTCTCGTCGACATTATAGGTCAAGTTGTTGAGCAAGGCAGTGTATGTATGTCTAGAGGATTTGACAACTATAACTTACATCAAAAATAGTTCAAAGAATAGAGTGCGTCGAGAGCATTTGCACGTGGGAGATGCCTTTGTTGTGAGGATTGTAGCTAGAGCATCAAATGCTTTGGCCTTCTC